>JARYHS010002944.1:0-11481 GCA_031002005.1 Vandiemenella viatica
ATAATAGCCCTTTCAAATACATTAACATGAACAGTTGGCGCCGATAAAACCAAAGTGCTCATTGTCCTTTACACAAATTGGTAAATTGAATAATGTGCTGTTTTTACTGTTTACTTACATGCATTCGTAGAATATTAATTTTTTTAATGGATTTGTTTATTAGTTCATGGAAGAAACATTACTTATAAAAGGCGCTAATGATCCTGCCGTCGACGCGCCCTTAAACCCCAACAACATCAACAACAACAACATTACTTATAAAATATTATAAACGCGTTTATTTTGATGAATTAAAATACCCGTTTATAAGAAATCGGCTTTTTTATATAAATAAAGTTTTGGAAATCATGGACAAAATATAATTCTACTATTGGCTACAACTTAAGTACTATATGACAGAAATAGTATTACCTATATTATTAAGAAAAATAACATTAATACTTCCAATGTGATATCAAATAATTAGACATATAAAAATAACAGTGACCCTTGAATGAGAAAGTGGTAGCAATAACGAAAGTGCGTAAATTTCCAGTGAATTGGAAGTCATGAGCTAATATTTTATTAGTGAAGGGGAGAATAATCCAACACACATTCACAATTTTTTGGCGACGAATGAAACTGATGAAGACACAAAAGTTAAAATCTTTTTGAATTTCGCAAGTCATTTCTTTCATCACTTCACAAAGCTGTTAACCAACAGACTGAGATAAGTATTATATTATGCCAGCTTTAAAATCAGCGCTAGAAAAATGTAAAAGATACTGTTTCTTTGGTTAAGAAAACAAGAAAAAGCCTTTAGAAACCAAATGAAAGCAATTGGCTATACAAAATCCAAAATTAAATTCAAATCACAGGGTTTCATTTGACGACTGTGAGACTATATATAGGTTATAAATTTGCGAGAAAAAATGAATATCAAAGTGAACAAACTTTACTCTGAAATAACAATATTATACGAAATCCAGGTAAAAGTAAGAGAAGTATTTCATGAATAAAAAAATGAGCTTTTTCTCGAAATTAATTTGACAACTGAAGCGATAAAGCATATGACAATTTTACTGTAGACAAAAAGAATTAAGATGAAAGAAGTGCAAAAAATATAGCTTAAAAAATGAAATAGTAAAAACATACCTTTTATCATTTTCTACTCTTTCGTAAAATATTATATTTTTGAAGTGTAGCATATCTTTATAGGTTTTTTTTTTTTTTTTTTTTTTTTATTATTGGCAGTGGGCCGGTGAGCCATATAGCCATATCAATTGTTACATCACTTATTTACAGGTATTATTGATCATGGAATTGTATCTCACATGCCACAATTATGACTTCTCTTACACATTACTTGGACATTGTTACAATATTTCATATCTCTAATTACCTAAAGCTATGATTACAGTACATTGTGTTTCCACGGGAAGACCTGGTCATGATTAATATGTGGCGCTTATGGCCTTAACACAAATTATAAGCTCTCTCACATATACATGGTTTCTATTACTTTGCGTAATGACAGGAATGAGAATTCAATATGGTTGGTCTTACGTCTCTAGCTACATACATATTATACTGGTCCTTGATATTATGTGACATTTATAATTGTATCACAATCTGTGATTTCTCTGAACAAAAGAAGATAGAGTAGGATAAAGATAAGAATACCTGGTCGTTATTACAATGTTTCATATCTATATTAGGTATTTGATATCACCACGGTTACCTGAGCTATCCACACATAGCTCTAGTCATAACAATTATGTCTATAACAGTATATGGACTTCTCTCCCAAGTCCTTGGTCGTTATTACAGTACTACATTTTTATTATTAGGTACATAAAGTAATTATAGTTATATCACTTCCACACAAAACACAGGTCCTGAATGTCATGTAGCCCGTGTGTCCATCTCACAATTTGTGGCTTCACTCACACTCACATGGTTAGTGACACAGTGTTACATATCTTGCGTTCAGGGTCTAATGTCTCTATTTTACGTAACATATTGTTATTAGGTGTGTAAAATCAGGGATCGTGGATACTAATGTTCTTGGAGATCTTTGGGGTTTATATGTCAATACCACCGTCTTTCAGGAATCTGTACAGCACCATGAAAACTCTGGCGTCGTCGGTCGTCAGTAGGTGTGACACTTTTGAGGGTGGAGAGTGACCTAACCTCACTAGTTCCTCTATCAGGTCTGTGATGCTATCCTGTCTGTTTTTGCAGCCGAAGAAGATGTGGTCCATGTCCCCTATGCTCGTATCGTCGCATCCACATAACGGACTTTGGGCAATGTTGATTCTGTTTAGGTGTGCCGGGAAACAACCGTGGTTGAACTTTAATCTAGCGATTGTTACAATAGCTTTCCTTGGTAGGTTGAGTTTGTGGTGCCAATGATGGTGAGGGATGACTGGGTGGATTTTTCCATAGTGTTTCCCTTTGATCAATAGAGATTCTTCCCATTCTCTATTCCATGCGTCTCTGGTTTGTTTCTTCACAGTTGCCAGTAGGTCCCTCGCAGTTAGGAGGGGGTAGTCGCCACCTTCTTCGCAAGCTCGTTTCGCCAGTTGGTCCACCTGTTCGTTACCGTGCAGACCGATGTGGGCTTTCACCCACACGAACACAAGTGTTTTGCCTTTCTGTTTCGCCCGGTATGCTGCTTCCAAGATGTTGCATAAGATGTTGTCTTTGTTGGTAGTCTGCGTGTGTCCTTGCAGGCTGGTCAGCGAAGAGAGGGAATCTGATATGATGACCGATGTTGTGTCCTCCAAATCCTCAGCATACTCAATTGCCTTTTGAATTGCCACCATTTCCGCAGTGAAGATGGTTGCTTCCTTGCGTAGTTTCAGCATACCGTATGACTTCCTCTTCAGATCCAAAAATGCACAACCAACTGATGAACCTGATTTTGACCCATCTGTGTAGATGTGGGAAGCATTTGGCCATTGCGCGAGAAATTCTGCCAGTCTAGCGGAGTTGTTCTGACTGGAGTCTTTCAGCTTGATGTCGGTTCTCACGTTGAGAGGTGTAATCGTTGCTTCGTATGGCACACAAAACTCTGGTAGGTGGGAGGTCGACATTATGTTGTTGCTGTACATGTTGATTTCATTTTCTGCTATAATTAGCTCTGGAGTCCTTTTGCGTGGCCAGTTTCTTCTATTAGTGAGCTGACTTCCAAGTGCCTCAATCTTCTGGATGAGGGGATTGTTTGTAATCTTCATTTGCTTAAGTAGAAACTGTTTGCAGAGCTGCATTCGTCTTATATGAAGAGGTGGCTCTAGCGCTTCTACCAATAGCGCGTTGGTTGGGGTTGATGTCATTGCACCTGTGCATATTCTTAGTGCTTTGTACTGCAGTCTATCAAGGGTTTTTAGGGTGGTCTCTGCTGCTGATCCGTAGAAGATGCTTGCATAATCCAGGTGTGGTCTAATGAGCGATCGGTATAAGGTCATGGCAACTTTAGGGTCTGTACCCCACCAAGGTTTTGTGGTTGCCTTCAAGACGTTAAGTGCCGCCTCACATTTGCTTGAGATGTCTTTGATTTGGGGTTTCCAGCTGAGTTTGTTATCTATTGTGACCCCTAGGTATTTGACGACTCGTCGATACGGGAAGCGGTAGGGTCCGAGCTGTATCTCGTCCATGTCAGGTATCCTGCGTCTGCTATAAATTGACACCGCTGATTTGGTTTGGGATATGTCCAAGCCATTGTTAACGAGCCATTTTCGCAAAAGGTTGACAAAGTCTCCCAAGACCTTCTTGCAGTCAGCTAGCTCATTCATCATTACGTAGAAGCACAAGTCGTCTACATACTGGAGCATCATTACCCTCCCTATTAGCAGTCTTCCAAGGTCGCTGGTATATATGTTGAACAGCAGTGGTGATAGCGTGGAGCCTTGAGGGAGACCGTGAGATGCAATTCGAGGGCCTACTGTTGTACCATTGATGTGAATTTCTAGCGCCCTATCTGCCTGCAATGACATGAGGTTAGTTACGAATCTGCTCGGTAGGCCTAAGTCCAATAGTTTTCTAGAGAGTATCGATGGAGCCACATTATCATAGGCATGTGTTAAGTCCACGTACAAGGCCATGAGATACGCTTTACTGCGATAGCATTCATAAATGTCTGTCATTAGGTTAGCAACTACCTCTATAGTGCCTTTTCCCTTCCTGAAGCCTATTTGGTGTCTTGGTAGTTTACTTTTATTTTCTAGGTGCCACTCCAGCCGGTGTTTGACCATTCGTTCTAGTGTTTTAAGAGCACAGGATAGAAGAGATATTGGCCTGTAGGACGAAGCAAGTGCGGGGTCTTTGCCCTGTTTCAGGATAGGTACTACTCTTACGCGCTTCATCTCTGGTACACTCACGCGTTTGCTCCACACAGCGTTAATCAATCTTAAGAATATATTCTTCCCTCGCCTTGGGAGGAATGAGATCATGCTGTAATGGATGTTGTCTGGGCCTGGGGCACTGTTGTTATTACGTTTAAGTGATGCTTCAAGTTCCTCTTCTGTAAAAGGCGCTAACAGAGGGTCATGTTGCCTCCCATCTTCTGTGATCTCCACCTTCTCCGAGGCTGTGGCTGGGGTAAGGTTGCCCAAGATGTCCTCCGCAACGTTTTTAGTTGGAGCCGTATTAAGTGTAGTTCCTGTCGAGTTCTGAAAGCCTTTTATTTTCTTCCATATATCTTTTACTGGAGCAGTTCTGTTGAGAGAGTTACAAAAGTCAGTCCAGCCCTGGCGTTTTTTCTTCTTTAGGACTCTTTTGGTCCTTGCTACTGTTCTCTGAAGATACAGGTAGTTTTCTTCTGTCGCCAAGACTTTGTATTTTCGAAGGGCCATCTGTCTTTCTTTTATTGCTAGTTGACACTCTTTATCCCACCAAGGAGGTGATTTCTTATGGCAGGTGCGTGGTTTAATCTCGGGGATAGCTTTTATTGCCGCCTTTTCAATGACTGTCATAAGGCCTTGGTAGTCAGCTACTACGTCGTCCGAGAGTTCGAAGCTCTCAAGGTTTCTTGTGACTTCCTTCTCATACTGCGACCAGTCCGCGTTAGTTATCTTCCAGCGGTATGGCGATCGTGTCGGTGTTATTCTTTGTCTAGTCACAGGGAAGGTGATCATTATTGGTAAGTGATCTGATCCGGATGGGTCTTGGATGACCTGCCATGTGGCTGCCAGAGAAATGGCTGGTGATGCTAGCGTTATGTCCACTGCTGATTTTTGGTGTGCTGGCCCAACTATCCTTGTTTCAGTGCCATCATTTAAAATTATTATATCTGTGTCGTCCAACGCATCTAGCAACAGTCTTCCGGCGCGGTCTGTTCTTCCACATCCCCATGTGCTATGGTGTGCGTTTTAGGTCAGCCATTATCAGGGCAGGTTGCATGACATACTTCAGGATATTTGAAAATGCTTGTTTATCGAACTGAGTGTTTGGAGGCCGGTAGAGAGCCATGACCGTTGTTTCTGTCCCCATAATTTTGAGACGTATCGCGCAAGCCTCGATATTCGGAGCAGTGCTCCGGATTTTTATTTCAGAAAATTGTATGTCTTCTTTATTAGTAGAGCCCGCTCCCCCGTAGCCGCCTGGACGGTCGGCACGCACTATTCTGTAGCCCGCGCACTTAAATTCCTCTTCGGGTTTCAGCCAAGTTTCTAATATGGCGGCTATGCTAATGTATTTTGATTTCAGCAAGTGTTCTAAGGATTCCTTGTTTGAGCGGATAGACCTGCAGTTCCACTGTAAGATATTGGGGCCGTGGTTACCCATCAGTACAGTTATAACGAGATGCGATATTATCGTTGTTTGCCATGATTGGTTGTGTATTCCACATAAGATCTGTTCCATTGTCTCGTGCGTTTGTCTCTGCTTCTTCCTGTGGACCGTCCGAGGTTTAGGAATGCGGCTATGTGTTCCCTCAAGTTGTGTGGGAGGTTTCCTGTGTTGGCCATACTGAAAAGTGAGGTCACAAGTCTACATACTCTATCAATTGCTTCCTCGTTCGCTACTGTATTACTAGCACCGTGTGGGTTATTCTGTATGGGAAGTCCACTGGCCTGTGCATATGCGTCGTAATACAACTCCGCGGGGGGCAGGTTGGTTCTTCTTCGGGGCTGGAGGTTTTCTGCGTCATGTGTTGCCTGTTTCCTGTCTATTCTGTCTTGTTGCCGACGCCCATGAGGAATGGCGGGTTGTTCTGTACGGTTGTATACAGACTGTGGGTGTCGTGGTTTTATGGTGTAGTGATTTCTCGTGGCCCTGGCTTGTGGTATGAGTGGAGTAGTACCGGCTATTTGGGCAACTGGCGACGGTGTGGAGTATTCCACATTATTACGTAGCGGCAAGGGGGGGTATTCCTTGTTGCTTCTAGGTGGGGGTGGAGGAGCTGTGCGTTTTGCATAAGTTGACGTATTTTCTAAGGTCAGAGCCTGTTCCAGAGTCATGTTATGGAGGATGATGTTCTCCTTAATCCTCTTTTGTTTTTTGAATTCTGGGCAATTGAAATTAGTGGCCAAGTGGTTGCCTTCACAATAGATACAGATGACTGGGCCCCTGAAAGTCGCAGCTAGTTGTAACGTGTTTACCCATGCACTTGGCACAGCGGGATGTGCTGCGGCACTGCTTGCTCAGGTGTCCAAAACGTAAACAGTTAAAACATTGAGTTACACGGGGTATATATGGCTCTACACTACATCTTGTGCAAAAGATGCTAATATATTCAGGTAGTCGCTGTCCTCCAAACGTTAGGCGGACCGATTGAGTCGGAACGTATTCAACCCCTCCGTCTTTTACAACTTTCCTCATTATACGTCGCACTTCCAAAACTTCTATAGCGGATTCCACTTCCTGCAAGATTTCTGAGTCAGTAAGCCCTGGGTCCACATTCCTAACCACGCCCCTCCTTAACAATAAAGAAACGAGGGATATAATATTGTATATGCTTTGGCTGGTTGTTGGAATTCGCCAAAAGGTTTGCCCACTTAGCAGATTTAAGCTCAATTTGAACTTTGTTTTCTCCCTTTGTTTCTTATGTCTAAGATAAAGTTTCTTATGCCGGGCACAGCGTCACGTATTAATTTCCCTACCGCCATTGGGTGCAGACGGCCTAGGTTTGTTTTGTGCTGCTCCACATAACTTGCTTTCATATTCTGCATGTACAACAAATGGACCGCAATCTGTTTCTTTATAGAAATGGGGCTGCCTCAGCACTGCGTTAGGATCACTGGCTTGCAAAGCGTCTTCACTTACCAGTCCAGCTGAGTGTGCGGGGATTGTTGACTGTATGCTGTAGGCTGGAGTTGACAGCGACGTGCTTGGAGGAGCTGTTGGCGGCGTGCTTGCTGCAGCTGGCAGCAGCATGTTGACTTCCTCTCCCAGTGCTGTTACGTTGTTCTCCTCTCGGCGTGGTCTTTTCTTGGACTGCTTTGGAGTATAGGGGCACCGTCGGCGTAATCCATTGCTAATGTTTCCAGCGCCTCGCCCACTACGGAACTGGTGCACGTGTTACCCGACGGCGCACTGTCAGTATGTGGCTGTATGCCACCTTCACCATACTCGCCACCCTCCATGGTGGCGAGGTACACACACTCTCCTAAACAAAACTTTTTAGTTGGTTTATTGACTGCTATTCACTGTATAATAGTATACACAACTAGTGCTTGCACTGTCCTAGTTCACGCGTTATTCGTCACAAGGAAAACTCGGAGTGTAGCTCTCTAAGCGCCGATGTTACCTCTACGGCGATCAGGAAGCGACTGTGATCTTTATAGGTTATTTTAAAAAATTCCTACCATCAACCGAAAAAATATTGGAAAACCTAGCGGTGAATGGTGCTAGTTCGCGAACGGTAGCGCTCAATTTAGTTCGCGAACGGTACCGCTCAGTTTAGTTCGCGAACGGTACCGCTCTCTATAGTTCGCAACCGGGAGCGCTCTGTTTAGTTCACAAACGGTACCGCTCTCTTTAGTTCGCGACCGGGAGCGCTCTGTTTAGTTCGCGAACTAGGTCCTCTAAGACAGCTCGCTCGCTCGCTTTGCTAGCGCTACTACACGCGCTCTCTTGTTTGTTATGGTAGTTGTGGTTATCGATGGTTGTCTTTTGATTGTTAATGGGATCAAAGTGTATTTTATTTTCACATTCCACGTTAAATTTCCGTTTGTGACTTCTGCAATAATTATTAATGTTGAACAATTTATTTTTCTTTTATTTTTATATCTGTGTCTTCGGTGAAATGTGTCCACAAGGAACTGTGTTTCCTTTTAGATATTAAACTCCTTCTGACCAACACTCGGCCATCACTGGCACCAAGGCAGAACCTGCTTTCATCAGAAAACACAACAGATCTCCAGTGTTGGTCAGAAGGAGGCCAGGGGAACGCCTGCAACCAAACTTTCTGCGGCCTAGACACACTGGACCTACACCTGGAGTCATGGTCTGGGGAGCAATTTCCTATGACAGCAGGAGCACTCTTGTGGTTATACCAAACACACTGACTGCAAATTTGTACGTCAGTCTGGTAATTCAACCTGTAGTGCTGCCATTCATGAACAGCATTCAAGGGGGAGTTTTTCAACAGGATAACGCTCGCCCTCATACCACTGTTGTCTCGCAACGTGCTCTACAGAGTGTCGACATGTTACCTTGGCCTGCGAGATCACCAGATCTGTCTCCAATTGAACACGTATGGGATATCATTGGACGACAACTCCAGCATCATCCACAGCCAGCACTGACCGTCCCAGTATTGACAGCACAAGTACAACAAGCATGGAACTCCATACCACAAAGTGACATTCGAAACCTGTATGACACAATGCATTCACGTTTGCAGGCTTGCATTCAAAATTCTGGAGGTTACACCGGCTATTAACTTAACAGTATTTCACATTTGAAATGCATTTTCTTGAGCTTAAATTAACCTGTGATCTTGAAAATTTAATCAATTAAACATGTTAACTTGACAAATGCATTGTCCAAATTTCATTACTCTACAATAATTTTTTCTTGGTGTTGGGATTTTTTTTTCCGTCTGTGTAGTTAGTTCGCGAACTACACTAGACTACATTTCTGTCACGCTTTCATAAGGACTGTAGCAAGCGGTCATGAATCGAGCGGCTCTTCTCTGTACTTTCTCTATACTTTCGACCAACCCCTTACGAAACGGATCCCAAATGGCACAACAATAGTCCAAATGTGGACGCACAAGAGGTTATCTTCTTTGTTTGTTCATTACAATTTTTCAAGATTCGACCTATGAATCGTAGACTAGAATTAGCTCTACCTAGTAACGAATTAATGTGTATCTCCCATTTCATGTTCCTTTGTACTGTTACTCCCAAATATTTCATAGAATCAACCATATCAATAACGGAATTGTTTAACTCGTATTTCTGAACAATTGGATTCTTTTTGTTAGTTATTCTCACTGTCTTGCAGTTTTTACAATTTAGCGTAAGTTGCCACTCAGCGCACCATGCCAAAATAATATACAGATCACGCTGAATTTCTAAGCAATCGGTCAAATTCCTTACTTCCCTATAAATAACCGCATCATCAGCAAACAATCTAAAAAGGCTTTTCACTTTGTCTCCGAGATCGTTTATAAAAATTAATAAAAGAAGTGGTCCTATTACACTTCCTTGAGGTACTCCCGATATAACATCTAGATTAGAAGAACTTTCTCCTTCAACGACGTAATGCGATCGACCAGTTAGAAAATCCTTTATCCATTCACAAAGCTGATCCGATATACCGTACGCTCGAAGCTTCGCTAAAAGGCGGTTGTGTGTAGAGTTGCCACCTTTTTTTATTGAAAATAAAATACATTGATTATTAAAGGTAAGGAAAACAAAGTACATAGTGGCAAAATAAAGTACAATTTATTTTTGTTTATTATTATGTTTAAAAACATATTTTTATTGCTTTTCACAAGTTTTAACAAATTATTATCATTGCTATCAATTGCACTGCATCCTTATAGTCTATATTTAAGTTAAAGTAAATAAGTAATTCGTTTTTTTATTAGATTCAGGGACGCTGTGTTTTTTCGTCTCGCCATTTACAATTCATTACAGAAAAAACTCTCTGTTTGACTGCTGATGTGGCGGGAACAGACAGTAATAATGAAATTGCTTTATACAAGTTTTCAAAATTATTATCAGTCTTATTAAATACTTGCCGATATTTTTGTGCAGCAGATAATTCCGTTAAACCTTTAGAACTATATATCTGATCATAAAGTTTGTTTAAAAAAGCAATTTCTCCATTAAGTTTTTGCAGTTTTAAATTTTCTATTATATTAACAATAGCAAATTCAGCATTATTATTGCCAAATTTATATTGCGAAGTGTAAATAACCAGTTTGTGTCATTAAAATCAAATAATTCATTTAGGTACTCTAAGGCTTTGCAAATAAATTCAAAAGAATTTCGGCGTAACATATTCATTATCTATTAGATCCGTTTCACTACCAAAGTTATATTTTGTAGGTGTATATGGAGTACTTTGTTTACTGAAGTTGTCCTTGTCCATGATTTACTAGTATAACATAAATCTATAAAACTGATAAATCGTATTCTTATTGCTCTCAAACCGCTTTACACAAAACAAACAAACAAAAAGTTTTGAAACGAATATGACATTGATAATGTTGACATTTGAGGTTAGATTGCGTTCAAAAATTATATCCGCTCTTTTCTCCTTTTTCGCTTGGTCATTAGTTTGATAGTCGCAATTACCGCTTTATGATCGCTTATTCCTGTGGTCGTTGAAATGTCGGTGTATAATTCTGGCCTATTGGTAACCAGCAAATCTAAAATATTTTCGCTACCGTTATGACACTGCATAGGATCATTAACTAGCTGCTCGAGATGATTATCTGACAACAAATTGAGAAATACTTCAGAAGCTGCCTTATCCCTGCTACCTGTAATGTGAACGTAATTACGCCAATCAATATTAGGCAGATTGAAGTCGCCTCCTAGAATCATAGCATGATCCTGAAAACTGCTAGCTATACTGTTTACATTATTTCTTAACTCATCGGCGATAGCTATGTCGGAATCGGGCCGATGGTAGATGGCGCCTATGATGAGTTTTGACCCAGCAACATTGAGTTTGATCCATATGATTTCACAGATCGTATCGACGTCTATTTCACTGCATGGGAGAAATTTACTCACTGCTATAAATACCCCACCTTCATGAGAATGTAATCTGTCTTTACGAAAAACGTTCATGCTATCTTTAAAAGTTTCGGCGGAACTTATTTCCGGTTTTAGCCAACTTTCTGTACCGATAATGATATCTGCTTCTGTGCTACAAATAACGCTTTCAAGTTCCGGCTGTACGCTCTTGGCGGATCGATTATGTTGGGTGTATTTTTGTTCGTGAAATTTGTATTTCACCAAGAGGATCAGTGTCCCACCATTCGCCTGCGTCGTTGCGGAATACCTCATAAAAACTAGTCAGTACGGCTGATACACG
>JARYHS010002945.1:0-25020 GCA_031002005.1 Vandiemenella viatica
CCACTCCGGAAATTTCCCCATCGCCGCCCTTCAGGTAGTGGCCCAAGGGATCAAATGGGAGCTTACACACTGGGGGGGGGGGGGGGGGGAACCCGCGGTAGCGCTGCCGTCGACGGCAGGTATACGACCGCGCGCTGCCACTACATTCCGCGGTTGTTTGACCACCCCAGTCCAGACAGTGGCCCATGTGGCTAGATGGGCACTTGCACATTAGGCGGATTTTCAACTGCTTGTACGTTTTCAGTGAGCGCAAAGTTAACATTTTTTAAAATTAAAAATCGCAATATGAGTAAAGTGGCAATAGACAATGATCTTCTCATTTCGTTGGTAGAAATAAAACCAATTTTGTGGGATAAAACATTAGATACTTTTAAAGATCAGGACGCTACCAGGAACGCTTGGAATGCAGTTTGCCTTGAACTCAGGAATGATTTTGATGAACTGGAAAATGAAGAAAAAAATGCTTTTGGTAAGTTCTCTTTTGATAATTTATTTACATAAATTTTTACAGCCTCAACTAGAAAAAATTCTTTAGTTACAGTTTACAAAAAGATTTTGATATTTAATGCTGTATAGCTGTGTCCTTATATCTTAGACATTTGCCAAGGAACACTTCCAACACTAGACGAAAAATATTTGCATACAATGTTCCTCACATTGTTTGCATTCAAGCCTCCTCGTATTGCTGTTTCACCTTCAATATCTTCGAGTCCTGTTGTGACGGGACGTCATTTATTATAATATTTTAATACAGAAATCATGTAAGTTTTCGAAGTTTCAATGCAGCCAGACGTCGAGTAAGCACGTCCTGTTGTTCGACTTTCTGCCGATCGACAGTTCGGATTACAAGCTACACGTGCAGTGCTGAGCATGCAAGCCAATACTTTTCCAGCAAGCTAGAATACATTGATCACTCTCACTTCTTGACTGACGATCTACAAGATAACACCTAGGCCTCGGAGATAGATATTCGCTGCACCAACCTCACCATTCTCTGTTAGTTGTGAACTGTAGGGCTAAGTTTCATCCCTAGGTTCAGTATTGCGGGTTACGGGATACCTCTTAATTTGTACATCGGCTGTAGTTGTTTTATGGTCCAGTGCAATTAAATGGGGTTTCCAGAGACATTGTTTTATTTCAAGTAGCTCGTAGCTGCCCGCTCCCTCTCCTATTTACAAGTTACCCCCGATGCTCATGTTTATTTGCTAGCGCAAGAGAAGAAGAGGATAGGCTCAAGAGAGAAGAAGTCAAGAGCAGAAGATACGAAGAAAGTCGGCGCAAGTCATAGGGCATCGTAGGTTAACCATTTGGAACCCACGTGTCAGTCATCCTGGCACACCCTTTCAATAGGCATAGCACGATCCTATATAAATACATATAGGGACAGCCACACTGGTGTCAGAAGCTTTATTTGTATTTGATTAGGAGTAGGGAACAGCTCGCAGGGTTTGGTTGAGGTTGGTGTATCAGCAACAGCGAAATTTGGCAGTCAGTCTCTGCAGTCAGAGGGACCTGAGTTCGAGACCCGAAGAAGAACAGCGGGGCGCTCCGAGATCTTCGCGGAGGCAGCCAGGGCAGGCGGTAGCAGCTACGGGCATCGCAGCTGGGCAGCCAGCAACAGTGGTGGACGACTACGGGCGACTCAGCATTCCGGGCGCTGATAGCAGACTCAGTCCAGGGGCGGCTTCACGGCGACTAGACGCGTTCATCACAGCACTCCACATACATAATTAAAATAAGGTAAGTCTGCAACCATCAACTATGGCTGTTAATTTAGACGGGAAAGAAGTTAGTTTGCAAGACGCGGTGAATATTCTCAGTCAAAAATTGGCGAAAGTAACCTCTCAAAAAGCAACTACTAGTAAGGAAGCAAGTTCTGCAAATGCCATTATTCAGTGTCCATTATTGCTTGACCATATTTCTTTTGGGGGTAGTGCTAAGGAAGATGTTGAATTGTTTTTCCATAAATTTGAAAATTTGACTTTCTTTGCCGATTTTTCCAGTGAACAAAAATTGAAATTGGTGAAAACTCGTCTAACGGACAAAGCGTTTAGATTCACAGTTTATGATTCAAGCTGTAAAGCGTGTTTGACGTATGAATCATTTAAACAGGAATTAATTCAGAGGTTTCAGAAAAAAAATACTGCTAGATTTTACAGGGAAAAGTTACGCAATTTGCGTAGATTTCCCAATGAGGATGTGGAAAAATTCGCAGATCGTATAAAGGAGATAAACAGTCACACAGTCACTTTAACTGATAAAGCTGATTATAATCTTGCATTGTTTATGGGAATCAGATCAAAGAGAGTTGGACTGCTATTTAAATGGATTAGGGGATGAAATTGGGGAATATGTCACACTGCAAAAACCGAAAACAATGCGGGAGGCCATTGACTACGCGATACATTTTCAACAAGTAAAGAACAAGCCGTCAGCTGGCCATAAAAATGTAAAACATGTTTTTAATGCTAAAAAAGAAATTGTTTGTTTCAATTGCGGAAGAAATGGACATCTCCAGAAAAATTGCTTCTTTTTACGTATTGCTAATGTTCATATGTATGGTGGTAATTCTAGTAGATTTAACAGAGGAGGTTATAATGGTTTTAATGTGCAAAACCCAAACGGAGGATTTCAGGGAGGAAATTTCAATCAAATGATGTATGCAGGTAACAATGTTGCAAGATATCATGGGGGAAATAATTATCAGTATCAAGGAAATAATGGTGGAAGATTTTTTAATGGAAATAACAGAGGGGGATTTAATGGTGCATTTTCTGGAAGAAATGGTAATGCAGGAGGTAATTTTGCAGTACGCCAAGAGGGGCAAGGTAATAATATGAGTGCAAATGAAGCTACTAAGGGAGGATTTTTTAATAAAACTATGGGTGGTAATACACAAAGTAATTTAAATGCTCAGGGGTACGCCAAAGGCACATTGACGCACCCACAACAATAAGAGAAGTGCCAATAATTTCTTTAAGGGGGAATTCAGAGATAAAAGACTTAACAATTGATGTTGTAATTGAAGGTAAGAATTGTACTATGATTGTTGATACCGGTGCTGAACTTTCTCTTTTATCACAAGCTATATGTGGTACTGAAGGTTTGAAACCAGCAGATTGTAAGATTACGGGTTTAACAAGAAATGAAGAAATTAAAACTTATGGTATGAGAAATATTGATATAATTATAGAAGATGAAAAATATAATGCTAAGGTGTATGTTGTTTCAACTTTGAATTCTTCTTATGATGGTGTATTAGGCTTACCGAGCGTGGTGGTGTAACGGATAACGTTCTGGCCTCGCATTCGGGAGGACGGCGGTTCGAATCCCCGTCCGGGCATCCAGATTTGGGTTTTCCATGGTTTCCCCAAATCACTCCAGGCGAATGCTGGGATGCTTCCTTCAAAAAGGCCATGGCCGAATTCCTTCCCATTCCTTGCCCCCATCCTTTCCCGTCTCTAAAAACCACGTTGTTAAAAAGGGACGTTAAACTGTTACAAAAAAAAAAAAAAAAAAAAAAAAATGTATTAGGCTTAGACTTTTTGACAACTTATAACGCAAATATAAATGTGACAGAGCGTTCATATCGGTTGAGGAAACACTCGCGTGTAGACCCACTTTTGTCGCTAAAAGACTGCAATACAGATTCATGGTCAGATGCAGGATTAGCTACCCTAAATCTACCTGTTAACCGGATCTATAAGTCTTCTGTCAAGTCTACAGCTAAGCAGAATATTCCAAAATCTTCAGGAAAAGTTGTTTTTGAACCCATTCAGAATGATCTTACTTGTGATGAAATTCTATTATTTTAGTTGAATCACCAAAAGACTCAGAATGGTTGAATTCAAAACGGTTGCTATGTTAAGAGGAGTATTTGTAAAGTGAGAATAATTAATGGGGAGAAATATTTTACCTGTTGTAATTGAAAATTTTAGCGAAGTGATGTTGACATACCAAAGGGTCATTGTTTGGCGCAGATTGAAGTTTTAAGAGATCAGTCATTAGATAGTAGTAATTTTATGGGAGAAGATACAAATAATTCTGGGGTAGAAAATAAGTGTGTTCGTGTAGCTCAAGCAGAATTAGATATTGTTTTAAGATAAGCTAAGTCATTTGTCTAGTCACGATGCGGAAGCTGTTGAAAATTTGCTACAAGAATTTAAGAATTTGTTTATTCTAAAGCCCACATTACCAGCTACAGATTTGGTAGAGCATAGAATTCCAACTGGGGACGCGAAAACCTGTTTACAAAAAAGCCTACAGAATTCCATTTCATCAAAGATCATTAATTGAAGAATTTATTGATCAGCAATTAAAAGAGGGATAATTAGGGAAAGTATTAGTCCTTGGGGATCACCTGTAATCGTTTGTACCAAAGAAGTCTAAAAAATGGGGGAAACCAAATACCGTTTTGTGTAGACTATAGAGGGTTGAACAAAGTTACAATTACTGATCCTTATCCGTTACCCAACATAGCTGAAACGGTTGACTACCTAGGGAAACTCTAAATTTTTTACTACTTTGGATATGAAGAGCGGATATCATCAAATCAAAATTGCAGAAGAAGATATTCCAAAAAACCGCAATAAATCTTCCTTTTGGCCATTATGAATATACCCCATATGGCTTTTGGCCTAAAAAAACGCGCCATCTTGTTTTCAAGCGCTTTTTGGACCATTTGATGCAACGGATTAAAGCCTTTTACTATTTTAATATATCTTGATGACCTAATAATATTCTCAGAAAACAATTGAAGACCATATTGTTAGGCTAAGAAATGTGTTTGAACGCTTACAAAAAGCTAATCTTACTCTTTCACTTGAAAAATGTACTTTTGCTGCTTCAGAAATTGATTATCTTGGTCATATAATCTCTAGCGACGGAATCAAGCCAACACTCTAGATTAGTATCAGCTGTAAAAGATTTTCCAGCACCCACCAATGTAAAACAATTGCAATCTTTCCTTGGTCTTGCCAACTATTACCGAAAATTTGTTTTAAATTATGCTGAAAAAGCTAGACCTCTCACCCACCTGTTAAAGAAAGGAGTAAAATTTGTTTGGACACCTGAATGTGATAAAGCTATGAATACATTAAAAGAAGCCCTTATTTCTCCACCTATATTAAATTTTCCAATATTTTCAGAACCTTTTGTTTTAACTTGTGATGGTTCTCAAGTAGCTGTAGGATGCATTTTAAGCCAGAAAATCAATGGAATTGAACGACCAGTTGCTTACGCTTCTAGGCAATTAAATAAAGCAGAAAGTAAAATTTACAACTACAGAACGGGAACTTCTTTCTGTAATTTTTGGAGTTACTCAGTTTAGATGCTATCTTTTGGGCAAAAAATTCAAAATTGTCACAGACCATTCCAGCCTTCGTTATCTATTAAACCTCAAAGATCCAAACAGTCGCCTCACTAGATGGGCATTAAAATTATCTGCTTATGATTACGAAATTGAACATAGACCTGGTAAATTATTAGGAAATGCGGATGCATTAAGTAGAATGGTTAGAGTAATTGAGAGTAAAGAAATTCCACAACTTGCTGATTTACCTATAGAACAATCAAAGGATACAGAGTGTAATAAGTGGCGAAAAAACAAATGGTTTGTTGTTCATGACGATCTTTTATACAGACTAACAAAACTAGGGGAAAGAGTTGTTGTTCCAAAATCATTAAGAGAAGTTGTTTTAAAATTGTATCATTCTCACCTGCTTAGTGGTCATACAGCGGATGGAAAACTACTAATAAAAAAATTGCAAAAGAGTATTGGTGGCCAGGTAGACGAAAAATCCGTACGTGATTTCGTACTCAGTTGTATACCATGCAACGAAAGACAAATTTCGGGTAATGCAAAAGAAAAATTACAGCTTTACCGGAAACAGTAAAGCCCTTTCAAAGAATTCATCTCGATTTAATGGGCCCCTTCAGACCGTACAGAACGAGGTAATATTTACGTACTTTCCATGATAGATGCCTTCTCCAGATATTTAGTAATGATTCCTTTGCCTGAACAAAACTTCAAAAACCGTAGCTCGAGCGTTTGTAGAGGGTTGGATTCTCCGCTTCGGTGTCCCCTGATAAATTAGTAACAGATCAAGGGAAAACATCTTGTATCTGAGTTATTTGCACAAACCTGTAAACTGTTAGGAATTGAAAAATTACAGACAACTTCCTGGCATCCTCAAATGAATGGAAAAGTCGAACGGGTGCACAGAACTATTGGTAAAACACTCAGTTATTATGTAAATAAATCACATTCCAATTGGGACTCGATTTTGGACTATATAGTTTCGAGTTATAACGCAAACACCCATTCCAGTACGGGGAAATCACCGTTTGAAGTTTTGTATGGTTCAGAAATGGTCTCACCCTTCCTTTCATTTAAAACACCCAAAGAAATTAACAATCCAGAAGTTAGAAGTCTTTGCTTTCAAACTTAAAAGAATATGGGATCAAGTTAGGAAGAAAAATTAGCTGCATACTTAAAACAGGAAAAAGAGTACAATAAAAAAGCTAAACCACAAGATATTCCAGTAGGTAGTTATGTTTATGTTGTCTAAACCCTATCAGAAAAAAAGGTCTATCCAAAAAATTTAGAGTTAATTTCACCGGTCCGTATTCAGGTAACGCAATCTCTTGGTCCTGTTAATGTACGAATCAAACTTCCCGATCGAGAAATTGTTGTAAACAAGAATAGGTTTCACGAGCCATACTTTTGGGAACCTAAAGATACAGTTCATCTGGAAAAAACCAATACAAACACCACACCACAGCCATCATCTTCTAAATTCGTTGCTCCACCTGTTAAACCCAACACTTCTCATTCACATAATCTACGAAGTAACCCTTCCTTAAAGCCGGATATTCCACCACAAAAAAACTGCAAACTATAGCCTCAGGCCAAGAAAGTAAGCTCCTTCTATTCATAATGTTATTCAAAACTATTATTTTATGTCTATGTACTTGGTAAACTCTCAAAATTAATTTTGTCTTGAAGTAGTGGAGGCTGGATATGAACTAAGAACCTTCAAGTTGCAATATGTCTTTAATGGATATCAATCTTTTTCATTTTTTACTGCGATTTTATATGTAATTGCAGACAGAGTTGATGATTTCAGGCTTACTAGAAACTCTGTCGGCAATCATTAGAATTATTTCCAGCGAGATACTGCTGTAGTTATATTGCTTACAGGCCACGGGCGAGCTGGCCGGGCCAGGCAGTATCTCCCTACGCACGCAGCGTAATCAGAGACGCGCTGTCAGCGCTCTGCACCTGTGCACATAGACAGCGACCGTAAAATACCAGCCATCCAAGTAACACTCAATCAATGTGCTAGTGAAACGATTCTTTCTTTTTTTCAGGGACAATATTATTATTATTTTTTGTAATATATTCAGGATTTTGTTATTTTGTTGTTGTTAATAACTACAGAGACTAGGGTCACTTAATCATTTGTTCTAGATATTAGATTCAAGGGACTTATTGTTTTTTTTTGTATTCACATTTTTTTTAATGCACACAATTCTATATATATATATATTTTTTTTTAAGTTTTAGGTTGAATGTAGAAATATTTTGTAGTGACACGGGATTATTTTAAGTTTGAAGTTTACTGGTTGAGGGAATAATTTTCATTATTATCTTTACTTTTTTTATTTTTATTTTTTGGGAAGTTCAACATGTTTTTTATTAGAATTATTTTGTTACACACATTTTTGCTATTTTTTGTTTCCTTATTACGTGCAATTATTGGAAGTTCAATATCTAAGAAATGGAGTAGTTTTTTCGAGAGAAGATGATATTTTAGCCATTACTAATCATTGGTCAGTCATTCTTGATTACGATCTACAAGCTTTGAGAGATGAAAGCATACAACTTAATAGTATTTTCAATGATTTAGATACAATTCTTAAGGCAAACAATTCTTACGACAGTTTCATTCTAGAGTCAATTTCTTCAAATCTCAAGGGTATTCATTTTTCCCTCCAAGAAGAATTTAGCAACATTTTAGAATTATTGCAACATAAATCAACTAGAACTAAGCGATCTTGGTTCTACCTTGGCGGTAAAACTCTAAAAACTTTATTTGGAGTCCTCGATTCTGACGATTTATTACAAATTCAAGCTAGATTACAAACCTTAGAATCTAATGATCAGGATTTTCAACTTAGCATTGATTCTCAATTAATCCTCATCCAAAATTTGGAAAACGCGGTCTCAAATCATTCCGCAGCAATCAAATCCCTGGCTAATGCTTTCATTTCACAAACTGAGCAGATACAGGCAGTGCTAACACACAGTATCCATAATATTGAAAATATTTTGCAATATCAAGTATTCGGTATTCACACTTTACAAGAACTTATAGTTGGATTGACACATATGCGAATAGAATTAATTAAGCTAAGAATGGCCTTACTTCAAGGTTCACATGGTAAATTAAGTGACATTCTTTATTCCCTAAACTTTTTTTGAAATATCTGCATTTAATTCAGAATCAGTTAGATTCCAACTCATTCATGATTGTTCCTTGCACAGAGCAGAACTTATATATTTATTACCAGCTATCAAAAGTCAACATAGTTTTAATGGGAGATAATTTAAGATTAATTGTTAACATTCCTTTAGGGACAATAGATTCAGTGCTAGAACATTATACTATTCACACATTTCCTGTTTTTTGGAATGAAACAGAAAAGCATGTAAGATGGGTTATGCAGGACACACTTTTACTCAGCAGAGATCATAAAATGTACAAAACCTTTAACCACAATGAGTTACATATTTGTGAATCAAATATCCTTACAATTTGTCCAGTAATGTCATTGCATGATGTGCGAGTCCATACTTGTGAAATTGATATGTTTTTTTCCGGACAAAATTTTAAATCATGTCAGAGAGAAGTTTTTACATTAACCAAACCATATTTCTCTAAGATGCATACCAATTGGATATTTTCATTACCATCTCCATATACTATTACAGCAACTTGTAAATCAGCAGATCGAACAAAACCAGATATTCATAAATTGTTGTTAGAAGGATCCGGTTTACTTGTTAATGCAACCAATTGTCAAATTTCAGGAACAGATTTTACAATACCAGCAACTTACATCACTCAGATTCACTCTTCATTATCTTATCCAAACTATTTTTTACCTACTTTTACTCATGAAATTTCTCATGATACCGAATTAGTTAATTTAAATGTAACCCATCACTTACCTCTCAAAGATGAGGTGCATAAATATTTACAAAACGCTCAAGATTCTGTAAAACTTAATCACATTGTCACTCACCTAAGATCTCAAATTCACTCCAAAGCACACCAAACAATTCTCATTAGTTCCATAAGTGTCTCCACAATCATTGGTGTTCTAGTCATTTTTACTATTATGTTTTTTATATGTAGACGCCAGCTTAATAAGATGTTTCACAAACGTTCCATTATGGGCAATACAATTCCAACAGGCAGTCAGATTATTGTACGTGTTCCAGACTCGCCAAATACTAATTCTAATGGGGAAACACCCAGCACACATAATTAATATATTTTCAGCTGTTCATTATTATTTCTTTTGCATATTTTATGATTATTTTTATTTGGTTTTATGGGTATTCATATCTTTGATATTTCATGTTTTGTTTTGCTTTACTAAGATTCTATTTATGTTTATGAATGCATATTTAAGGCAAGAGGTATTTCGTAACACGTTAGCATGCATATATTGATCCTTACTTATCACCAGTACCATTTATACAATTTTTCAAAAAAATTTTTTTACTATACACTGTGGTGCCAAATTTTGATAGTTAGTGTTTGCTGTTATTCCCGCGCTGCGGGAGTAGCGCGTTTTTTCAACACCGGGGGATATGTGACGGGACGTCATTTATTATAATATTTTAATACAGAAATCATGTAAGTTTTCGAAGTTTCAATGCAGCCAGACGTCGAGTAAGCACGTCCTGTTGTTCGACTTTCTGCCGATCGACAGTTCGGATTACAAGCTACACGTGCAGTGCTGAGCATGCAAGCCAGTACTTTTCCAGCAAGCTAGAATACATTGATCACTCTCACTTCTTGACTGACGATCTACAAGATAACACCTAGGCCTCGGAGATAGATATTCGCTGCACCAACCTCACCATTCTCTGTTAGTTGTGAACTGTAGGGCTAAGTTTCATCCCTAGGTTCAGTATTGCGGGTTACGGGATACCTCTTAATTTGTACAACATCGACTGTAGTTGTTTTATGGTCCAGTGCAATTAAATGGGGTTTCCAGAGACATTGTTTTATTTCAAGTAGCTCGTAGCTGCCCGCTCCCTCTCCTATTTACAAGTTACCCCCGATGCTCATGTTTATTTGCTAGCGCAAGAGAAGAAGAGGATAGGCTCAAGAGAGAAGAAGTCAAGAGCAGAAGATACGAAGAAAGTCGGCGCAAGTCATAGGGCATCGTAGGTTAACCATTTAGAACCCACGTGTCAGTCATCCTGGCACACCCTTTCAATAGGCATAGCACGATCCTATATAAATACATATAGGGACAGCCACACTGTGATTGACATTGCTTCCTCTATCAAATATCCGTCTCTGTCTCTAACATAATTGTGAAGGATAACACATGCTTTCACGATATCTACTGCAAAATCTGGCTGAACATTGAGTGGCCTGTGGAATATCCGCCATTTGTTACTGAGTATTCCAAATGAACACTCGATGTATCTTCTTGCTCTAGATAATCTATAATTGAAGATTCTTTTGTCAATTGTTAAGTGAGTGCCTCCGTAAGGTCTAAGTAAATGTTTATGTAATCCAAAAGCTGCATCGCCTATCAAAAAATACGGGATCTTCGGACATTCAGTACCAGGTAGACACTTCTCGTCAGGCAAATTTTGTAAATTGCTTTTCATTGTTCTCCATAACTGAGTTTGTTTAAAAATCGAAGAGTCACAATCTTTCCCATAACTTCCAATATTAACGTAAACAAATTTATATTTTGAATCTGCAATACCCATTAACACGATTGAATTGTATTCTTTGTAATTAAAATACATGGACCCACTTTCAGTCGGTGAAACTATATGGACGTGCTTGCCGTCTACTGCTCCAATACAATGTGGAAAGTTTGCTGCAGATTCAAATCCACTTGCTATTGTTTCCCACATATTTTTGGTAATGGGTGGCATACATTCCTGTTACAATACTACCCATATTGCTTGACAAACATCCTTCACAATCTTCCTTATAGTTGAGATTCCTAGTCTGTAGGAATAATGAAGTTCGGTAAATGTACATCCACTTGCCAGATACCTGAAAAAAATACATGCATGCTTAAGTCTTGTATCTTAATGTTCAGGACTAGTTTCAAGTCCTTACTCTCACTTAACTTTACATTTTATCAGAATGCTTCTATACTTTCGATTTTGATGAACTGTAAGGTATGTTTGAATTTTTTTTTTTTTTTTTTTTTTTTTTTTTTTTTTTTTTTTTTTTTTTGAGGTAAAGAAGTACTGAAAAGATGTAAAAATTTACGAGATGCATTTGTTAAAGCTGATAAGAACAGCAAAGAAGATAAAGCAAGTGGCTCTAAAGCCACCAAAAAATGGAAATACATATTCCAAGACCAACTTTAATTTTTGAAAAAAGTATGTAATCAAAGGAAGACAGCAGACAGCTTCGTTTCCAGCGAAAACAATCAAGATGATAAAACAGATAATCTTCTAGAAATGTCTACTACTACCAAAGAACCGGATGAACCCATTGTTTCTAAATCCCTACCAAAAACCAGAAAACAAAAAAAACTTGACGAAATTGATTTGAAGATATTAAATGCTTTGGAAAAACCTCAAGAACAACCCAATTAGCAAATGTCATTTTTCCAAAGCCTGATGCCGCACGTAGAAAACTTTAATGACAATGAACTGCTTGACTTTCAGATAGGCGTCCTTCAAGTAATTTCCAATATTAAAAGCAAACATCGACAGCTACTCTTAGCCAAGAATTTCCCACTCTCCACCCTTTACATTACCACCATCACAACCAACCAACATCTTACTATAAGCACCCATTAAATTTCCAAAATCACCCTAAACAACCATTTCCATCTCAGACTACTGCATTCATCCCACATCAGTCTTATGCACAGCCAGCAGCGTCATCGACACCCCTGAACTCACAAAATCTGACTCAGAACGCATCAAGTAAATTAACCATAAATCAATATACGAGTGCTGAAGAAAAAAAAAAAGTAGACAGAAATTCTGCTATTCAACATTATGAGAATATTTTGCAACACAACAGTGACGAATCCAGTGAGAGTTGTTCAGTAAATTCCGCCTCTACTTTCGATTTTGCTTCGTAATGTAATAATTATAAAAACACTGAACAACATATTGCAATCTAGCCACAGATGTTTAGTTAATCAATTGTGCATGTAATAAAGAGTAAACTCAATAGTGAAGTGTGTATTACAAAATTAAATTTATGTATTAGTTTCAAATAAATGTAAGTCTTAACAATGATATGACAGTGTATTTTTCACATTTCCTGTACACATTTTCCTATTAACCTGTTTATCCTAATTAATAAAACTAATATTAACTAATAAATATAGCGGTCTGAAAGTATATAAAATTAAATATTTAGGGAGTGTCCATAAACTACATGGCTACGTCCAGGAGAGGGGGAGAGGTTCTCTGGAATGCTACGCTGAGCTACATAGGGGGGGGGGGGGGGGGGGGGGTTCGAAGCCAAACCACGTAGCTTCTTATTCGTATTATTTGTCACAATTAAAATAAGGTACAAAACTCACAACAGATGAAAATGATTATTCTGTTATTTAACTATCTCCGTATGTAATTTACGATAGTCTGACAAGAGAAAACGGGAATCAATAGGCCAAAAAACTACGTGGGGGGGGGGGAGGGAGGAGCAGGGTAGAGGCAAAAGTCACATCGGGCTACGTGGGGCGGGGGGGGGGGGGGGAATGGAGCTACGTGGTTTATCGACGCTCCCTTAGCTATAATATGAATAAACTGCTTACCGCAACGTGACTGCCAGCATTTCCACAGGTTGAATACAATTCCTCAACTGGGTATTTCTCCTTTGAATGCTGTCCTTTAGCTTTCCAAGAAGTTTATCGAATGACAAAACAGACATTCGAAAATAATTGAAACATTCGGTGTCGTCGTTTCTCAAATCCTGAAATATTGTGTACAAAGCTCCAAACTCTGGTCTCCTTTGATTGATTTGATGGACCCAAATAACACGATTTTTTCTTATCCTATTTCTACGGCGACGGAACAGTAATAAAGCGAGAACTTCTTGCCGATTCATTTATATTTTTTTAAATTAACAAATTTAAAACCTAACCACCAAGTAATAAACACTAAACCAACAAAATTAACTTCTTGTTTAAGTAAGGTAAAAGTCAACTTAGCAGAAGCAAGGTACTGACAACACTGCCAACATGTTACCTTTCACCAGCTCTTTATAGCAGCAGACGTCTTACCGCTGAAATAGCAGCAGACGTTCTACCACTGAATGTGTAAACACCTCAAATTCTATAGGCGGTAATGGTTAAGTCTCCGCTACGGGAAAAACCACCCAGTGTGTCTCCGGCCTTAGAGCGGGTGCAACAATATATTGATAAGTGGGCTCATACTGTCAAATTCTTTATAGATTTACTCAATTTACTCAACCTGTGAATTTTTACTTCCTTTCCTCCTCCTCTTTTGGTGTTCCACTTGTTTTGTCAAGCAGTGTGTGGCTGTGTGTGCGTGTGTCTTTGTGTTTACATGAGATCTGATAAAAAAAAATGGGAATTTCCAAAAAAAAATATTTTCAGTATCAGTACATTTTTGGGGTATGCCGTGTTGACGAAGGCTGTTGGATGGCAGCTGAAAGCTCAGGTTATGAAATAAACAATGCGACATATCCTAAAAATGGCCACAGAAACCTTAGAAATCCTTTTTTTTTTAATTTTGTTGCTACACAAGTTCCTGAAGCAAGTTGCAGTGGGCAGCAATTTTTAATGTTTATTTTTGACAGTAGAAAAGATTAAACATGTTTTGGTGTGCTTGGTGATTTTTTACTTTCTAAAAAATTAATCAAAGAATTTGTACAAAATTTTGCTTGAAAAATGGAATAAAATGCACTACTGCATTCAAAGTTAACAGTAGCTTTTAGCGAGTATCCTATGAAAAACAAGAATTATGTGTGGATGGTTCAAGCATTCAATGTGTGGCAGCAAAGTTTGTTCCAAAATTGCTGAATTTGAACCAAAAAACTGTCTTGTAGACTACGCTCAGGAATTGCTGAATGAAGTCAACAAAGATCCAGAACTTCTTAAAACGGTCATAAAAGGTGACAAGCATGAGTGTATACATATGATGTTGAAAGCAAGGCCCAATTGTCCCAATGGAAGTTGCCTGAAGAGCCAAGACCAAAAAAAAAAAAAAAAAATGGACAAGTTCGATCAAAACTGAAGATCTCCTTACTGTTTTCTTTGATTAGTCCTTGCATGAGGCAATAGTTCAAAAAATCCCAAAATTTGGTAGAGTTCCTCTACTTAATAGGATAATATTCTCCAGAATTATTAATTATTGATACAGTATTTTCTGCCCCCCCCCCCCCTCCCACCTCTTTCTGCCAACATCCAACCACACTGACCTTGCTGTGTATGTTTCCTAGTCAATGGAAATTTTGTCATGATAATGCTCCCAACCACACCTCATGGTCATTCGTTGTTTTGCCTTGGACACTGTATTAACCCAATATGGCTTCTTGTGACTTCTTTCTATTCATGATGCTGAAGAAAACTTTAAAAGAATGACGTTTTGCCACCATTGATGAGATGAAAACAGAATCGCTGAAGGAGCTGAATACTATACCAAATTCCAGAAGTGTTTCCAAGATTGGAAAAAGTGCTAGCAACAAGTGTATTTTATCTGTTGGGGATTACTTTCAAATTGATTCTGATTAATAAATAAAAATTCTTTAATAAAAACAAAAATTCACATTATTGTTGATACGACCTCTTATATATGAAAAATTTGGATAGGAAAACTGCCACTGTTTATGACAGTTGATGGCATCAAAACATAGGCAAATGCACACAATTTTGAAATTTTTGGGTTTATGTCCCTTCATCAACAATAAAGTCAGCTAACTGAGCTAGCTGAGTTAGCTGCAAGCCACCATTGTGCAGCTATTTCACTATATTGTTGATGAAGGGACATAAACCCTTTTGTTATGGTCAGTGTGTGTACTCGTCACTCCATTTTTCAATGCTGTTCTGCCATCGACTTGGGTAAGCAGTGGCTATTCTCCTATCAAAATCTTTCATTTTTCCCACAATCCCTGTATACATATATTGACTCAACAGGTGTCAGTAATATCACATCTGACCTCCTCATGGGAAATGAGGGGAATAATTGGAAAGTGATTCATGACTGGACCAGATGCATCTCCCATGGCTTGCAAAGCTAAACAGAAGGAAAATTTGAGTTTGAAGGGATAAAAACTGTTAAAGAGTAGGTACTGTCATAAATTTGTTGGCTTGATGTGCACAGAGGTATGAAGGATAATCATGAATCAAAATACACGTAGTCTGTCAGACTCCTCCCATATGAATTACATACAACAGGCCCTTCCAACTCCATCCGACTGATGTTACATTCCTGTACATAAACATTCCTCACTGCCATAGAAAATTTTCTACATCAGTGCCTTCCCAATGGCCTCCCCAGGCCCATTTCATACTTAATAATAACTACTACTCCTTCAAAAGCAATATCTACCATCAGACCGGGGTGTAAGGGTTTGGGAGAGACTATACTAGTCTTTTCCAACCAAATGTCAACCTCTCCTTCACGTGGTGCACCCTGTTTGCACGGACGAGGCTCTGGCGACTGAAAGATTCCCGGTATAAGGAGTCACCCACTGCTTGCCAACGGCCTCTGAAAAGAGGGCGGAAGAGCGGGGAGCGGTTCAGGGCACCCTCTTGCCCTTGGGGTTGGAAACGGCCCCTAAAGGCGGATGAATCAGAAATGATCAACGGCATGGGGATGCAGAAGGCAACGGGAAACCACTGCATTAAAGACCCAAAGGGTATCCCGAGGACATGTAATCCTCTCAAATTACATATATCATGATGGCTTCTTCCTGGGTAAAATATTCTGGAGGTAAAATAGTCCCCCAATCGGATCTCCGGGTGGGGACTGCTCAGGGAGGAGTCATCAGAATGAATAGAAACATTCTACGAGTCGGAGTGTGGAATGTTAGAAGTCTGAATAGGGCAGGTAGGTTAGAAAACTTAAAAAGGGAGATGGAACAACTTAAGTTAGATGTTGTTGGGATTAGTGAGATTAAATGGAAGGACGCACAGGATTTCTGGTCTGGGGAACACAGGATAATTAGCACACAAACTGTCAATGGAGTCACTGGTGTAGGATTTGTAATGAACAAGAAATTAGGGAAACGGGTTAGTTATTATGAACAATTTAGTGACAAGATTATTTTGATGAGGTTAGAAACTAAGCCCGTCCCAACCACATTAGTACAAGTATATATGCCAACGTCACAGGAAGATGACGAAGAAACAGAAAAAATATACGCTGAAATTGAAGAATTAATCCAATATGTGAAAGGGGAGGAAAATCTAATAATCATGGGTGATTGGAATGCAATAGTGGGAGAAGGAAAAGAGGGGAATACTGTAGGAAGTTTTGGTCTAGGAGAAAGAAATGAGCGAGGAAGCAGGTTGCTAGAATTTTGTGAAAGATATAAGCTAGTAGTGGCGAACACACTGTTTAAGAACCATGCAAGAAGAATATACACCTGGAAACGTCCTGGGGATACAGGCAGATATCAGCTAGATTATATCATGGTCAAACAGAGATTCAGGAATCAAGTTCTAGACTGTAAAGCATACCCAGGAGCAGACATAGACTCAGACCATAATTTGATAGTAATGAAGTGCAGGCTGAAATTCAAGCGAATAAGGAAGCAGCATAAGCAGAACAGACTGGAAGTGAATAAACTGAAACAATCTAGCACAAGAGAAAAATTTGCAGAAATGGTAGACTTAGGTCTAAGAATTAACTGTGAAAGGAGCTCAACCGAGTACGAATGGAGTGCATTAAAGACCGAAATAATGAAAGCTGGCAAAGAAACCTTAGGCTTTAGGGAACAAGCTGCCCGAAAACATTGGATCACAGAAGAAATTTTGCAGCTGATCGATCAGAGGAGAAGGTACAAAAATGCTCAGGATGAAGCAGGAAAAGAGCAGTACAGGCAATTTAGAAATCAAATAAATAAGAAATGCAAAATAGCAAAAGAAAAATGGCTACAAGAAAAGTGTGAAGAAGTAGAAAAGGAAATGGTTGCAGGAAAAGTAGATGTTGCATATAGAAAGATCAAACAAAATTTTGGAGAAATGAAGAAAAGAGGTATGAGCATTAAAGCTGCCGATGGGAAACCTCTTTTAAGGTCAGAAGATAGAGCTAACAGATGGAAGGAATACATTGAAAAACTGTATGATGGGGACGACTTGAACAATAGTGTATTGGAAAAGGAAGGCGATGTCGACATGGATGACTTAGGAGATCCTGTTTTGAGGACAGAATTTAATAAAGCTCTGAATGACTTGAAAGCAAATAAGGCAGTTGGAATTGATGAGATCCCTGCAGAACTTCTTAAATCTCTAGGAGAGGAAGGAATTGAAAGATTATTCAAGCTGATATCAAAAAGTTATGAAACAGGAGAAATTCCAAATGATTTTAATAAAAATATCATCTTCACACTTCCAAAGAAAGCACAAGCTGACAAATGTGAGAATTATCGCACAATTAGTCTAACATCACATGCTTCAAAATTACTGACCAGAATAATATACAGAAGGATGGAAAGGGTAGTAGAAGAGATAGTAGGTGAAGATCAGTTTGGGTTCAGGAAAAATCGCGGTACAAGGGAAGCAATTCTGTCTTTAAGATTAATACTTGAAGGGCGGATCAAGAAAAACAAAGATACTTTTATGGCATTTGTTGATTTAGAAAAAGCTTTTGATAATGTTAGGTGGGACAAGATGTTCAAAATTTTAAAGAAGTCGGGTCTAAAGTATCGAGATAGAAGAATCCTCTATAAACTATATAAGAATCAAGTGGCTGTAATAAAAGTAGAGAATCACGAGAGACATGCATCAGTTAAAAAGGGTGTGAGACAAGGTTGTAGTCTATCCCCGTTAATATTCAACTTGTATGTAGAAGAAGCAATGAAGAAAGTCAAAGAAAAATTTCCATGTGGCATAAGTTTTCAGGGAGAAAAAAATCAGTATGCTACGATTTGCTGACGACATTGTCTTATTAGCAGAGAGGGCTGAGGATATTGAGAAGTTATTGGATGGCATGAACAAAATACTGAAGGAAGATTTTGGACTGAATATAAATCAAAGTAAAACAAAAGTGATGAAATGTAGCAGAAATGACCCCAATACTAGCAGATTAAATATAAAAATTGGATCGGATGCAATAGGAGAAGTGAGTGAGTTCTGTTACTTGGGAAGCAAAATTACAACCGATGGTCCGAAGCAGGAATGATGTTAAAAGCAGAATAGCACTAGCAAAAAGAGCCTTCATGAAAAAGAGAAACCTTTTAGTTTCAAATATTGATCTAGGAATTAGAAAGAACTTCTTAAAACTCTATGTGTGGAGCACAGCACTTTACGGTAACGAAACATGGACCTTAGGAATACCGGAAAGAAAGAAACTTGAAGCATTTGAAATGTAGTGCTACAGAAGAATGCTGAAAATTAGGTGGACAGACAAAGTAAGAAATGAACGAGTTTTAGAAATGATGGGTGAGAAAAAAAGTTTATGGAAGAAGCTTACAGGAAGAAGAGACAGGCTGGTAGGTCATATTTTGAGACATGCTGGATTGGTTAATTTGTTAGTGGAGGGAACAGTCGAAGGTAAGAACTGTAGAGGAAGACAGAGATTAGAATATATGAAGCAGATAATTGAGGACGTGGATTGTAAGGGGTATGTAGAAATGAAGAGGTTAGCACAGGATAGGAAGGGATGGAGGATTGCATCAAACCAGTCTAAAGACTGACGACAACAAACAAAAAAAAAATTGTCCTGTAGAACAAACTTGATTAAGAGCGCTGCTAATCTGAGGAAAATGAATCAAATCGTTCAATAATTTGCTGGATCATCGTGTGGAGACAGTGGCGGCCCTAGGGCGGTGCGAGCGGTGCCACCGCACCGGGAGCCGTTATATGGGGGCGCCGAAAATGCAGCGAGAGATCGTCTGCGCAAAAATGAAAAATGATTCTATAATAATTTATATATTATTTTAACACACATCATCTAGAAGATTTTATAAAAGTAAGAGTTTCAGCTTAATGCATAGTCGTATGGTATCATACAATAGAGTCAATTAGAGTTGATACTCGAGTCAGTTCGAGTTATTCAAATCATGAAAATCACAACTCGTTCCAAAGTTAGCACCCTCCCGTGTCGCGTTGCGCCTCTCCCGCACCTTTTTCTCGCCTTCTCGGCTGTAGTCTGGAAGTTCATGCATGGGCAAGATTCAACCTATTTCTCTCTTTCTACCATATTAAACCTTCGGTGATCACAATTATAGTTGGATCATAAATATTTACAAAGCTTATCCGTCTTTTACAGACAGGACATGTCGCTAAAGTAAAAAAAAAAAAAAAAAAAAAAAAAAAAAAAAAAAAAAAAAAATCTGTATGGCGCACAATACTTAAAAGAAAACAAAATCAAGACAAAATTGAGAAGGCTTCAAAATTGCTGGATATTTTTTTTAAGTCACCTGAATCGTCGTCACCAAAACTAGTTCAACACGAGACGGAAGAAAAATTTTAATGGAAGTTATTCAAATGAGGCTTAAGATGAAGAGCAGCATGTGCGAGAAGATATATCTATGGCTATAACATCGTCTGCTGTTCAAAAGATTACAAATGGGTATCAAGACATGCCACCACAGTCGCCTTTTCAAAGAACAAATTATGATGATATTTCAAAATTGTCGCTCACTGACTCTGCTGACAGAGATGAAATAATTATTGAAGCAACGAAAAAATCCAATTAAAAAAAATCATGGACGTCGTTTTCCAAATACGTATTTTCAAAAAACCTATGAAGAAAACTTATAAAAGTAGATAGTTCCTTTTTTTTTAACTGCTTAATGTCTCTCAACAACGCGGTCTTTAGAGACGGAAAGGACGGGGGGCAAGGAATGGGAAGGAATTCGGCCATGGCCTTTTGAAGGAAGCATCCCGGCAGTAGCCTGGAGTGATTTGGGAAACAATGGAAAAACCCAAATCTGGATGCCTGGACGGGGATTCGAACCGCTGTCCTCCCGAATGCGAGGCCAGAACGCTAGCCGTTACACCAACACGCTCGGTGATAGTTCCTTTATTCTAAATCTGCGGATAATGTATATTGTTCATATGTTGTTTATTCAACAGAAGGTCTCATTTTTAACCGACTTCAAAAAAAGGAGGAGGTCTCAATTCGTCTGTTATTTTTTTTTTTTTTTTTTTTTTTGTATGTATGTTCAGCGATATCTTCGCCAATTTTGAACTGATTTAAATGAAATTTTTTAGTGGATAGGGTATAGCTCCAAAGTGGTCCCATATGAATTTCATTGAGAAACCACCCCTTCTACCCCCTTAAACCCCTTAATTTTTATACAAATCCACATTTTTTTATTTTATTCGATCTCGGTGAAACTTTGGACATATATAGCCAAAAATAAAGAGAAAAATACTGTCAACTTTTGGTTTTAAAAAACTGAACCCCTCTCCCCCCATCCTCCCTCTTGATTTTACCATTTTTTTTTATTCAAAGCTACAGTCAACACCATTTAACGGATCTCCATAAAATGGCAATTACGTGTAGTTTTTCATGGAGAAGGTTTCTGACCAAAAAAATAAAAATAATAAACCACCCCTCTCCCCTTTACACCCTTAATTTTATAGAAACATACATTTATTTTCTGACTTTTATTGAATTTGCCCATGTATACTTTAAAACAAAGAGAAAAATCCTGTCGACATTTGGTCTGCCAAGCTCAACCCCCTCTCTCCTTCCAACTCTTTAATTATTGTCAATGTTCTTCATAAAAAGCTACACTCGACACCGTTTGACCGATTAACATCAAATTTGGAATATACATGTAATCTTTTATGGAGAATCTGACCAAAAAATAAGTAAATAAAAAAAATAGCCCTCTCCCCTTTACACCCCTTCATTTTTTACAAACCCACTTTTTTTATATCCGATTTCGATGAAACTTTGGACATGTATAGTCAAAATAAAGAGAAAAATACTGTCAACGTTTGGTTTGAAAAAACTGAAGCCCTCTCCCCCTATCCACCACCTAAATTTTTATCAATGTTCTTTATACAAAGCTACTACCCATGTCTCTCCTTTACAACCCTTAATTTCATAGAAATCTATATTTCTTATCCGATTTTTATTGAACTTTGCATGTATACTTTAAAACAAAGAGAAAAAATCCTGTCAACATTTGGTTTGCCAATGCTCAACCCCTTTCCGTCCTTCAACCCATGTTCTTTATAAAAAGCTATAGTCGCGATCGTTTGCCCGATTACCATGAAAGTTGATGCATATATGTATTTTTTCACGAAGAAGGTGTCTGACCAAAAGATCTAAAAACCACCCCCTCTCCCCATTAAACGCTTGATTTTTATACACAACCACAGTTTTTATTCAGTTTTAGACAGAACTTAGCAAATTTTTAATATAAAACAAACAGAAAAATAATGCCAACTCTTGTTTTGCAAAAACTGAACCCCTTTCACCCATTTGATTTTCGTCCATTTCTTTTTAGAAAGCTACAGTTGACACCATTTGACCAATCTTTATGAAAGTTGGCACATATATGTATAATTTTTTATGGATACGATTTCTGACCAAAAAATCAAAACAAAAAAATTACCCTAGCTCCCCTTCCCTTAATATTTTTACAAACCCCACATTTAAATTCGATTCGGTGGATCTTCGCATGCGTATTCTTTAAAACAAATAGAAAAAGAAAAAATACTGTCCACATCACTTTCACAAAACGCAAACCCTATTCCCCTTTCTACCCTTTCATTACTGTCAATGTTCTTTACAGTCTTTCTGATTTTGAAGGAAGCATGCAAAGTATACTGCAAAACAAATGCAAAAATACTGTCTACATTTGGTTTTGACGTCCAAACTCCGCTCCTTCCTTTCCATCCTTTATTTACAGTTTTTATCCGATTCTGCAGGAAATTTGCCACGTATACTTTAAAACATACAGACCAATTGTGTTTAAATTAGGTTGCAGAATCCCGACCCCTCTTTCCTTCTACCCCACTCCTCCTAATTTCCAATGTTCTTTATAGATGCCCACAGTTTTATCAGATTTTCCATGGAACACTGCCCATGTATACTTAAAAACAAAGAGAAACATAGTGTTTATATTCTGTTTACAAAACCCTACCACTCACTCCCTTGACCCATTTAATTTTTGCAAATGTTCTTTACACAAAGCTTCAGTTTTTATCTGTTTTCGATGGAAATTAGCACATGTTGTAATAATTACAGCAAGGGGGCTGCTATGTGTGTAGAAAACGTGAGTTGCCAAAAAAAAGGGGGGGGGGATTTATTAATATAAATCTCTGAAAAATGAAAACATTTAAAATATATAATGAAGGATGAAGGTTGAACTAGAACCATGAATATTAGACACAAAACAATATCTAGTTTATTGGGTCTTATGGCTTTTACAAGGCCGGGTAATAATTAACTTTACGTTAATCACAATTAGATCAGCAAAAACAAGCAATACCCGCCGTTTACAATCCGCCGGTGAAAGCAAACAAAACTGAATTGAAATATTTCAACAAATAATAAAAAAAACAGCAAAGTTAACATGGAACAACGTGGCAACACAGGCCATCAAATTGAAGCTAACATTATACTGTAATAAAGGAAAATCCCAGGGGCGCCGTATAAAATGAAAGAAAAACATCAAGATGAATTTACAAATAACAAGATGCTTGGTAATTTAAAGTGAAATATAAAACTAGCTAGCTCAGTAGTGAGTGACGGGAGCGAAGTCTTATCCCAGAACCGCTTAAGGGCTCACAAGTCCGTTAAAATCCAATGAATAGTGACCGTCAGTATCCGGTACATTACCATAAAGTCATCGACGTGATGGAGCGTGACATACAATGTCACTGCAGCTATGGAAGCCAAATAAGCGGATACGACCGCGTTATTAGGATAACTTCCAGAAAATGGCAGGCATGCCACTCAACATCTCGCTTCCCAAAGCAAGAATGATCACAAACGTACAATGATCGTCAGACGAGAGCGTGTCGGCTGACACGTCTGTTCATCTCCTCGTCCAGTCTGCAAGTGTCTAGAATCGCTTCTTCTTCTTCCTCGGAAAGTTGCCACTCCACATGTAACAAAACTCCCTTGAATTAGTACTGTAGACCCCAATAAATGTTCATGATTGGCTATCTCCACATTTCCGTCGTCACGTGTTTGATATCATGCCTCGCATTCGCCGCCTCCCTCCGCGCGTTTTCCTGCCTGGCCTTCAGGACAGTCGCCGGGGTGGGGAAGGTCAGCGCCCCGCTAACGGGAGATATCCGTTGTGAGGCTGTGGCGCCGCCCGGTCGGAGAGGTCCCCATTGTTCCACTCTCAACCGTCCGAAAAATGGCGGTTCCAGCCTTCAATATTCACTACCTTTCTGAGCCCTGAGCTTTACAGAAAATTAAATCTACAACAAGCTATACTTTCGGCTGCCCTGGTTTAACATATGTTTAATCTATCCATACAACCCTCGCTATTTACGCTATTTACATGTCACTAGATTTTAATAAATTAATAAATTTGAATATCATAAAAAATTATGAATATAATTAATAACAATTTAATTATATTCATTGTGGGTGACGCTGTCACACCACAATGTATACTTAAAAACAAAGAAAAAAATACTGTACGCACTAGCTTTACAAAACCAAACTACTCTTCGTCTTCACACCCCTTAATTGTTTTTTATCTGATGTCAATAGAAATTTTACACATGTATACTTAAAATCAATCAGAAAAGGGAGTCTACATTTGGTATACAAAGCGCAATACCTCTTCCCCTTTACCCTCACCCCTTTTAATATCCAATGTTCTTTACAAAATCCAGTTAAATCCCGTCAAAATCAATTAATCTATTTTTAAGTCATGGAATAAAATTTATAAAATAAATTTGTCATAATGTCTCAATATGTACTTCAAATTTCAACTTGGATCCCAAGCTTTCACGTTGTGAAAACCAATTAAAAATCTATATTTTCTGTGTGATGCCGGAGCAAACAGATATATTCCAGAGATTTCTGTATGTGGTATGTATTAATACCCAGATGTTACATTATTCGGTTATCGACCAGCAGCTTTAACAGATGTTATGATAAGATCGAAACATAGCCTGGACCAAAATGTAAACTGACATTCCTTAACACAACACCCAATTCACCCCGTTCTGGAAGTTGTTGTGGTATACAAAGACAGAATTCTTCTTTGAAAGCAAGCGCTTTAATATCTGAGCTACCAGGAAGTTCGCAAAATGGGAATTGCTGCGGTATATTTAAAATACAAAAAAACTATAATACCACTAAAAATTTAAAAATAAAATAATTGTTTAAAAAAACATAAAAACCGAATTCAAAAAAAAAAAAAAAAACCACTAAAAATTTTAAAATAACTTTATACCTTGCTAAGGAAGAAGTAACTCTAAATGGACAATATTTTGCATTACCGTCATTGAAATTTTTACATTAATTAGTTATTTTTGGAGTCGGTGCCAGCGAAAACACGAAAAACAAAAAGATAAAAACAATAAGGAATAACAATAATACATAAAAAATCATGTTACAGCTTACCTACAATTAATGATAGAAACATGTTTCAACAAAACTGA
>JARYHS010002946.1:0-23999 GCA_031002005.1 Vandiemenella viatica
CCAGTTGTTTTTGCGACACAGCTCCTGCAAATTACTATTTAAATTAAAGATCTTCCACCACACAGCCTCCCCACAATCGACACGCGGCACCCACACTGCAAATTGAGAACTGTAATGAAACTGAATTTTCCCGGACGGCTCATACGCCTTTCGGCCCAACTTGTCCATGGATTAACTATATCTGGAACAGAAACACGACACGAGTCATTAGTGCCGACGTGCGCAGCTACTCTTAACTGACGGCAGTTCGATTCCCTAATCGCTTTTGGAATGGCCTCCATGACACGTGGTACGGTTGCTCCTGAAAGAGAAACGGATGAACGTTAGTATGAGGATCGCACCGTACTTCGTGGCTAATTCCCGTAGCGGTTTCTGCAATACAGCTTATATCTAAGAATTTTAACGCGAGAGAAGCGTGGAGATCGGAGTGGGTAGCCTCAGCTTCACCAGAATGGCACTCCCTGTTTGACAATCAACAGGCCGAAAAGATTTGTCCTCCCTCGCTAGACCTGGGCAACTCTCAACAGAGTCAGATCTGGCCATGGAAGATCTTATTCATCTCTCCACACATGAGGAAAGAGAGATTCACCGAACTGCGACTGTGGTGAGGAGGAACAAACCATCCGTCACGTGACCTTTGATTGCCAACTTCGAGCCTTCACGGGATCATCGTAAGACTTCATAGTCATCTCAGATCTCAGATGAAAGATTACATTGGCTGCGTTATGTAATTTTGAATTTTAAATATAATTTATGTAAAATCTGATTAGTGTGAATCAGTTATATGTAACGTGTTATTGATTATGTGCTATGGCCATAAGATAAATAAATAAACAAATATAGTAATGGTATATACATAGTAAAATATTAACAGTTGCCCTGCGTCTCGTGTTTCAATGGCAGTTACCACGTCGCTGGTAAATACAAAAGATAGAAATAGAACAACTACAACGATTAAACATCATCAAAGCACAATCTTCCTGTATTTTTAAAATCTCGGGTTTAATTAATAATTGAGTTATGAACGAATAATAATTTGCCTTAGAAAGTATCTAGGCAGAGTGGATTATACACGCATTACACAAAGATACTGTCTTTACTTTCCCGAGTTGTCACCAAAGTGCTTAGCAGAAAAACAAACCTAAATTTTATTAATGGTAATTTCGCTGATATTTTTACATTGATAACGCTAATTTTTTTGCTATGAAAAATGTTTTATCTTTCCACAATGATTACAGCACATATGGGTCTTCATTAAACAGCGCCGTTTTGGGTTTAAGAATCATTTATCAACTGGGACATAAGCTATCCGTCAGTATCCTAATAAATAATTGAATGCGCCATTACTTTCTTTCCAGTTATAGTGCGCGCCACATATGAAGGCGGGCGACACAAAGAGAGGGAGAGAAATAGGAATGTCATAGAATATGCGACGTTGCCGCGTTTAACAATACAGTTCTGAGGCTAATATCACACGCTTCAGCAGTTCTCTCCTGAGCTTTGGCAACGTCGCAGATTGGCTCCATAACACCTGCCTCGCGCTTAAAATGCTTATATGCAGGGTTACTACAAAAGAATCATTCAATTTCAAAACCCGATTTATTAAAAGGTATTATCTTTACAAATATGTTTGATATATGAAAATAACCACAATATATCCAAGTTTGTACCCCAGGAGGCGTGATAGAACTAGTTCAAGTTTACCCCAAGTTACGTGGCGGCACTAGTTCAGGTATCGGTAACCGGTTCAGTTCAGTCTCTCCGGAAATAGAGGCAAAGCGAGAAAAAGTTTCTTCGTCCTATAAAATGCGAAATATTCGTCTGCCATACCAGTGCAACGTTCATTCATAAGGCAGTACGGAAAAGAACCGCCTTGTAAACAAAGCGTTTTGCGGTGGTATCGCCAATTCAAGGACAATGGTTGCATATGTAAAGCGTCAGACGAATCAGTGGAGAGATTGAGGGAAAGTTACGTGCTTTCTCCAAAGAAATCAACGAACTGAGCAAGCCGTCAACTTGGTATACCGCAGCAAACTGTTTGCAAGATTTTACGAAGACGGTTACAATTCAAACCTATCGTGTGTAGCTGTTGCAACACTTAACGCCGGATTTGACTTTTACATCAGAATGTTGGAAGCAATAGAGGATGACGCTTTAACTGGAACACAATGTGCGATTCTGGGTTAGTTAACACTTGTGATAATTCATAGAGATTCATCAGAGGTCAATGATTTTTGTGCAAATTCCTCGAATTTTGTCTACCAACAAGACGGGGCACCCCTCACTGGAACCTCGATGTTCGTGCTTACCTGAACCATGAACTCCCGCATGGCTGGATTGGCCGTGTTGGTGATGATGACCTTGTTTCCTCACCCTGGCCTCCCAGGTCGCCGGATTTAACGCCGTGTGACTCCTGCCTTTGGGGACACATTGAAGACATTGTTTACGTACCCCCACTACCAAAAACGACAGAAGAGCTGAAGAAACGGATCAGTGATGCATTGATGATCATTGACGCGATCACGCTACAAAATGTGTGGATTGAATTGAGCTACCACCTGGATGCATGCCGTGTCACCAAGGGGGTGGCCACAGAACATTTATAGAGTGAGCATAAAACTAGGATATTTTGTAGTTATTTTCATATATCAATCATATTTGTAAGTATAATACTTTGGAATAAATCGGGTTTTGAAAGTAAATGATTCTTTTGTAGTAACTCCGTATAGTACTTGAGATGTTAAAAAATAAAAATAAAAAAAAAAAAAAGTGCATGGCGCCTGTGAAATTGGGCAGGTAAGAGCTAGAACGTGTATATTGCTATTTTATTTGAAAAGCTTCGATAACTTTTTTTTATATAGAAACGCTGTTGTAACCTAGCTCTAAATTTAAAATAAGCGATGATACAGCAGGAGGGATGAGGTTGCAGGAATGTAACTCCTTGTGGCAGGGATAGAGGGGGGGAGGAGGTTGAGGGGGGCCAAGGGCCAAGAAACCATAAATTTTTGTGACGGAATTCAGTGTCAGTGAGCACATTACTTTAAGTTCATGTTTCACATTATGCTATAATTTATGTGTAATATGTGTTGATGTTTACAGGCACACTGCACTGGACATGAATATATTTCGGCCTGTTGTGTGTGTGTGTATATAGTGAGATGGTGAAGTGTTTGTCCCTTAGTAGGGAACGAGGCCCGTTTGTCGTATCGGTGGTCGCAGACTTACACTCAGCAAGCACTTCTCTGGGAGACAAGAGGGTAGGGAGAGTGGGGTATTGGCGGTCACCGGGTAATGGCGGTCACCAAGGTATCTCGTAACTGCTTTGCAACAGAGGGGTTGTAGCGTGTGCTGTTAACTCGTGGTCTTTTATGGAAATCCTGCTGAAAGCGACACCATCTTGGCAGTGTCTATCTGAATTTGATGTAGAGAAGTTGTTTTCACGTCCTTTGATTTAAGGAACAGCTTTTCTTCACACCACGGTAAGTACCTGAATATCACGTATGTAAATATTGTTGTCTATCGTATACTGTACTATGATGTGTAAACTTTTTAGTGGTACGTTTGTTTAAGACGTAGGGTATATGCTTATTTTGTTTTAACCATTTTAAATATGGCGTGCTCTGGGGGTAATGGCAGTCAGACGGTATGGGGTATTGGCAGTCAGTTTCCTCATCGACCGGTGTTACCCCAACCGCACAGAACATTTTTTTCTTTGTCTCAGATGCCCAGAAAGTGGGTTAGAACAACTGAAAAGGCTAAGAGGACTGCTGAACAACTTGAGCAGGCCATAAGAGCCGTTAATGTTGGAATGTCCATCAGAAAGGCTTCAAAAACCTACTACATACCATTTAGTACTCTTCAAGAGAGAATAAAGAGTGGTAATGTTAATGCCCCTACATTGGGGAGAAAACATGAAATTGCCTTAGCTAACCATGTAAAGACATTGTTGAACATTTTTTATGGTACGACGACGACTCAATTAAGACGAACTGCCTATGAATATGCCACAAGGAACCAAATAAAACACAGGTTTAATAATGATAATAAAATGGCTGGATTAGATTGGATGTACGGGTTTTTAAAAAGACACGGCATTAGCGTAAGAAAACCAGAGGCTACCAGCATTGGTAGAGCAGTTGGATTTAACAAAGAAGAAGTGAACAGATTTTATAAGAATTTAGAAGGGGAAATAGTCAAACATAAATTCAAAAATACAAATATTTGGAATGTTGACGAAACCGGAATTTCTACAGTGCATTGATACACTGATTTAAAAGAAATTTTTTATCTCATCTTTAGATTTACTATCATTTTCAATGGGTTTAAATGCTGACTGCCATTACCCCAGGCTAGGGGAAATGCCGGTCAAAGCTACATTTTTGTTTAATTATTTTTTTAAAATAAAACATGAGAGTTGAACGAATTTTAACGATGTTACAATAAAGTTGAATATATTCGTAACCAGTTTTACGCGATAGCACTAAAATAGCATTTAAATTAAACTTGTACTGACGAGAATAACTTAAGTGATCGCCATTACCCCACTCTCCCCCTAACTGTAACTTGAGGTTTTGATGTACGATTTAATAATGTGTAATAGAAAGGATTAACCTATCAAGTAAAGATAGGAATGGTAGTATGAGTGAACTAAGTGAGATGTCATTTCAATAAAAAGAAATTTAAACTACACTATTGTTGCGTAACTGTTGATTTATTGTGGTATAACCATAAAGGATCTAGTGTTTTCTATTTTCAACAGTTTCAAAGCTTATTACCGTGCTTTTGTTTGTCTCCTCAAAGAACTATATTTGAGACATCATGTACCCAAATATACAAGGTCCTTTACCCACAATTACTAATATTCGTAACAGCTCATATATCTGATCTATGCCGTATAAACCTCCTCTAGATTAGGCCTATCTCTTGATAATTCACCATAGTAACGCCCACTTTCTTTCTCTTTCCCTCTAAAAACAATCATTATTCAGCTTCGTCCATGTCGATAGAACGAAATATAATACTTTCATAAAAATTATTTCTGTTGTGTCACACTATACAGCTACACATCCAAGCAGCACTAAAATTCATATCGTGACGTGTGCCTGGCGCTGAGTTGTCTGTCCCAACACGCTGTGCGTTTTGATTCTTAACGAATCCTGTCACCTTCTCTGAATCATGCTAGTTACTCACCATACACATCACAAGTTCTACAAGACTGTATATAATTCTTCTGTTTTAGTAAGTGCGAGTCACGCCTTGTATTTACCAGTCTTTTTTCCTTTAGTGACTATCTGTTTATTGCTGGGAGAACCAAGCGCGGTGTTTGGCTCGTTTTGATGGCTGGATTCTATCGGCTCCATCCAGGAAACTTATTCCAACGGAGAGTGAATGCTTTGAAATCAACATGACTTATTACAGCCTCCGATGATCTTTAAACTACTGAAGGGTTTTTATACAGAGCCAAACCTGTTAATATATTATTTATATGTTTCCCACAGGAGTACGCCTGGTAATCTCTTGGCTAAGGTAATCACTACAATAGTTTTAAAAAAATTATGTAAACATAACTCTCTCCAAATACATTAGTTTTTTTTTTTTTTTTTTTTTTTTTTTTTTTTTTTTTTTTTTTTTTAAATTTTTTTTGCTGTCGTCAGTCTTTCAACTGGTTTGATGCAATCCTCCATCCCTTCCTATTCTGTGCTAGACTCTTCATTTCTACATACACCATGCAGCCCACGTCCTCAATTACTGCTTCATATATTCTAATCTCTGTCTTCCTCTACAGTTCTTACCTTCGACCGTTCTCTCCACTAACAAATTCAGCTTGTCTCAAAATATGACCTACCAGCCTGTCCTTCTTTCTGTAAGATTCTTCCACAAACTTCTTTTCTCACCCATCATTTCCAAAACTCGTTCATTTCTTACTTTGTCTGTCCACTTAATTTTTAGCATTCTTCTGTAGCACCACATTTCAAATGCTTCAATTTTCTTTCTTTCCGGTATTCCTAAAGTCCATGTTTCGCTTCCATAAAGTGCTGTGCTCCACACAAAGAGTTTTAAAAAGTTCTTTCTAATTCTTAGATCAATATTTGAAACTAAAAGGATTCTCTTTTTCATGAAGGCTCTTTTTGCTAGAGCTATTCTGCTTTTAACATCATTCCTGCTTCAGCCATCGGATGTATTTTTACTTCCAAAGTAACAGAATTCACTTACTTCTCCTATTGCATCCGATCCTATTTTTATATTTAGTCTACCTGTATTGGTATCATTTCTGCTACATTTCATCACTTTTGTCTTGCTTTGATTTATATTCAGTCCAAAATCTTCCTTCAGTATTTCGTTCATGCCATTTAGTAACTTCTCAATATCCTCAGCCCTCTCTGCTTACAAGACAATGTCATCACCAAATCGTAGCATACTGATTTTTTCTCCCTGAAAACTTATGTCACATAGAAATTTTTCTTTGACTTTCTTCATTGCTTCTTCTACATACAAGTTGAATATTAACGGGGATAGACTACAACCCTGTCTCACAACATTTTTAACTGATGGATGTCTCTAATAATTCTCTACTGTATTAGAGCTCAGGCTGGAGGAGGGTGGAGTGGAGTGGTGAATGCCGAAGATCTCCACCTGGACCAACCTTACCTTCTCACCTTTATATTTTAACATGAAGTCTAAATATTAAAAATGGTTTTATTTTAATGCTACAAGGTGAACTAGAACCATGCAATGCCAGGTAACATTTAACTTTCCGTTAATCATATTTCAAAGGCAACAAGCTATACCTGACAGTTACATTCATAGGTAAAATAAAACATAAAACTGAATTAAATATTTAAACAAAGAACAAATGAACATATTATCAAAACGGCAACACAGGCCATCAGATTGATGTTAACGTTCACAATGAAAGGGGAAAACCCAGGGCGCTATTTTAAAATGAGAAGCACCGTCTTGCATTTAACACAAACCTGCAAGGTGCTAAAATTGAAACTAATCATGAAATCAGCTAGCTCAGTGATTTAGGACGGTAGTAGAGTCTATCTCAGGGCCGTTTACGGATTCGCAAGTCTCACCAAAAACCTACCGGAGTGTGACCGTATGCCTCGGTACTTTACCATGCATCGACGTGAAGAAATGTGACACAGATAATGCCACAACAGCTGCGAAACCAGGATAGTGGTTTCGCCACGTTCCACAATAACCCTCAGGCTATGGCAGGCTTGCCATATAATTTCCCACTCGTCTGAGCAAGAAAGTACAAGTCAATGTGACCGGACCCAGTCACTCATGGCCGAATATAAGCGTGTTGGCTGCAACACGTCTGCTCAGTTGCTGGTCCGGACTACAAGTCGCTTAAGATGGCCTCTTATTTCTTCCTCGGAAAGTCGTCTCTCCACATGTAACAAACTCCCTAGAATTAGTACTGTGGACCCTTATGACATTCACGATTGGTGCATTGAAACAAGTCCGTCGTCACGTGTTTTTATCGCGCCCCCCCATACGCTATCGCCGTTCGCGCACTTTTCGTAACCTTGAGCCAGCGTCAGAGGAGGGAGCAAGTTCACTGTCCCTAACGGGTTTTCCAGCGCGTGCCTGCATTGTTCAGGGGTAGGCGTCGCACTGTCGCGAAGTCTCAACGACTTTGTCTGGCCCCAGACCATTAAAATGGCAGCTTTCAGCTTCCCCAAACCAAATATTACTGAGCACTAAGTTTTACAGAAATTAAATTATAGTAATAATGACTTTGGCTGCCTGGGTTGAATATACAATTAATACCTATGCAATATCTCTATTATCTACCATATTTTCGATATACATAATTGAATATCATAACGAAATCTGAATATTACAAAAAATCTAAATATAAATTAATTATTTAATTATTCATTGTGGGTGACTCTGTCATACCACAATTACCTCCCCACCAAATCAAATAAAATTATTGAAAGTAATTTTATTTTAACTACTCTTAACCCTATAGTTTCAACAAATGAATGTCTACCCTATAGTATCTCGGTTCCAGTTCACTCAAACTATCGCATACATGTGACCTTTTTAAATATGTAATTACGACACGTGATTCTGGTTAACATAAATTACAACATTAAATTACACTAATACATGTGAAAGAAAACATCATAAAACATTGATAAAGTACAAGAGAAAAATAAAAAAACAAATTAGTTTTGTACACTAAAATGAAAACATAATGAAAACAGATTGTTGATACAACATTCCTATATTAAAACTACATAAATCAATTGATTATTCACAACAGATTATGCAAATTCGACACATGTGTTGAAGTCAGATTTTAGCAACAACAAAATAAAATGATCGTATCGAAAGTTAATTATTGTGGTCGACAGAAGCATGTCGAAATTACATCAATACAAAAACCAAAGAAAATAAATCTATCCACGAGTTTACATGACTTTCCCCTAAGAATTTAAATAAAAGTCGTCGCAGAAAAATAACATTGCTTCTTCAAAAATTTTGACAAGCGTAGCGATGACATTACAGCAGTAAAATTACAACAGGGACATAAGATATAATGATCCGATTAAGCCATCAGCTGTTCCAGCTTTGTCAGTTCCGTTGTTCTCAGCTGGCATTGTACCGTTAAGCTTTCGGCTTGGAATACCTGCTTCTCGGCCGCCTTGATAACAATCTTTCCAGGAAAGTGGCTATCGGCACAGCTGTCATCCCAACCAGCTGGGTGTTCCTACCTGCTCTTGCTGTGTTACTGCTAATCTGTTATGCAATTACTCGTCTCAGGACTGACACTTTTACTTTCAAAACACATGCGGCTCATATTACAAATCTATGCATATGCTCCTAGACTATTAACACTATTTGCAGACATCAATCACTGCCGTAAATTGTTCGCTATTCAGCGTGACCGTTGATAAATTTTATATATCCCGTTGCTTCATGTTGCGCGTCTTGTTAGATTGTCAGGACCGCTAATTGCTGTGCAAGTCATTATAGTATCATTATCATAGGTAAACTATTTGGTATCTAACGTGGCATCATGGTATTTATGGCTTTACTTATTGCTTAAGAATTCCTCTATTCATTTGATTAGTACATTTTCTCACCCTTTTTTTTTCTTTTCAACGAAGAACTGGTACTTCACGAGAAAATGCCAAACGATGTGGATCAATCCCACAGTCGAACATATTTGCCTCAGCAAAAGTATGTATAAAACCGTGGACTCATTCATTAAAAACACAGCCGTAGGAAAGCATCGCAACCTATTTTATGGAACACGATCTTTATAAAACCTTGGACTTACGCATCAAGATGGCCAAATGGGTAAGAATCGCAACTTATTTTAGTTCAACGCATTCTTGATAAATTGATATAACAGTTAACTCATTGTTTGGAACCAAAATATTCTCCTTGATTAGGATGAGTTCTTATGCACAAACCAAACTCTGAAAGTTTCTTTGTTCTTAACAACCGTATGCCGTATTAATTCCCTTGATGATTGCGTGACACGCATCCCACATCCTTTATTACCTGATAATGACTGAAAGAAAACAATCATGTTCTGCAGTCGGTAAACTTCTCAAAATATATATATAAATATATATTCTTTCTTTTGCGGCGATCATCAGATCCTTTTCGTCCGGTCATGAAAGCAACTAAAATTCTTCTACTTAACGTCTGTTAGGGTAATTAATCCGCGGGATCAGCGATTCAACGCTGAATGAACGTTCTTCTTTACGACTTCAAAATCCGATAAGTCCAATACCTCGCCCGTTTGCCACCCCTTTTCGGCATGCTCAATAACGCGATAATAATGCCTACAAAGTGAACTTGAGTCGTCCATGGACCTTCTTTTGGCAAAATGAGTATATTTGCGGAATATGCGTCTTCGCCGCATTCGACAGAATCTTGGGTGGCCCGAAACTTTGGACTTACAAGGTCCCAAGCTTCTCTTTGTTTCAACCCGCCAACCAACGGAATTTCTCGAAACACCGTTTTGTAAAGCTGCAGGCGTTTGGTAGCGGATTCGGCAGATGGTTTGGCGGTTCCGGCATATGTACCGCTACTCAGATCACCGAAACGGCTGACCCCGCGGTTTTGCGTACTCGGTGCCACATCAAAAACTATCTCACTCCGACCAATTTCAATAAACCACTGAGAAAAACATTTCAAACCCCGCATTTGTAAGCGTGAATTTCCTGAGGACAAGGAGTGAACAAATTGATTCTCATTGCACTCAAATTGCGGACGGAACAATTCCACCCGATGTTTAGATATCGCGAACTCGGTGGACCGTTTCGCTTTTATCCAAGCAATGAAATTTTAATGGACACTTCTCTGGCTCGAAGGAAGCACATGTATTGTGAATCTTTCGCCTCGTGTCCTAGGAATTTCTTGTATTTTCCTGACTGACGTTCCTTTTCTTTCGGCCCATAACCACGCAAACAACTGAAATACCTGAGCTCAGAAATTTTTGCTTCCAAGCAGCAAATTTTCTTTATCAGACGCTGAGTGTTGAGTTCATCAAACGTCTCACTCGCAACCTGTATTTCTTCCTCAGAATGATTGTAGTGAACATACTCTGATTCCACAGCGGCTTGCCCGTGATTTTCAAGGTCAACGGTGACAGAATTACTTATTTCCGTCACACTGGTGTTTAGCTTTATCGCGATCCCTCCGTTCGCCTTCTTTAAAGAATCGCAAGTGGTTCGGACCTATGCCACGCCTTTCTCTAGTGCGGAGACATTCGGACGCATTTCATCCTTCAATTCCTTCATCTCTTGCCCGAATTCGGTTCGAAAATTTTGCAACAGCCTACCCTGAGCATCAAAACGCTTATTTAATTCCTCCTTTTGCGAATTAATTTGCAGGCTTAATTCCTGCTTTAATTGCAAGAATTGCCGGCTTGATTCTTGTTTTTGTGAATCAAATTGTTGCCCTATTGCAGTCAACATGTTTAATCATTTGCTGTGATAGGGTTGGTGTTTCTACCGGAATTTGCGATATCGGTTGGGCCAGCTCTGAATGTGTGAGCGTATTCTGGGTCACCTCACCGTTATGTGATGGAAAATTTTCCATATCTTCCTGTGGTGACGCCGTAGACTGCAAACTATATGCTTTAGGTTAAACTTCGTTCAATGCACTAGTTGCGTCTGTCATCATAACTTCGCGTCCCCCCCGACATTTGAATCTGATCAACCACGTTTCCAGTTTGTGGAGTAAAAGACTGATCTTCGGATGTGAGCGTGTTGGCTGCAATACGTCTGCTCGGTTGCTGGTCCGGACTGCAAGTCGCTTAAGATGGCCTCTTATTTCTTCCTCGGAAAGTCATCTCTCCACATGTAACAAACTCCCTAGAATTAGTACTGTGGACCCTTATGACATTTACGATTAGTGCATTGAAACAAGTCCGTCGTCACGTGTTTTTATCGCGCCCCCCCCCCCCCCCCATACGCTATCGCCGTTCGCGCACTTTTCGTAACCTCGAGCCAGCGTCAGAGGAGGGAGCAAGTTCACTGTCCCTAACGGGTTTCCAGCGCGTGCCTGCATTGTTCAGGGGTAGGCGTCGCACTGTCGCGAAGTCTCAACGACTTTGTCTGGCCCCAGACCATTAAAAATGGCAGCTTTCAGCTTTCCAAACCAAATGTTACTGAGCACTAAGTTTTTACAGAAATTAAATTATAGTAATAATGACTTTGGCTGCCTGGGTTGAATATACAATTATTACCAATGCAAAATCTCTATTATCTACCATACTTTCGATCTACATAATTGAATATCATAATGAAATCTGAATATTACAAAAAATCTGAATATAAATTAATTATTTAATTATATTCATTGTGGGTGACTCTGTCATACCACACTACTTTTATTACAGCCACTAGATTCTTATATTGTTTATAAAATATTCTTCTATCCTGATACTTTAGACCTGACTTCTTTAAAATTTTAAACATCTTGTCCCACCTAACATTATCAAAGGCTTTTTCTAAATCAACAAACGCCATAAAAGTATATTTGTGTTTCTTGATCCGCCCTTCAAGAATTAATCTTAAAGACAGAATTGCTTCCCTTGTACCGCGATTTTTCCTAAACCCAAACTGATCTTCACCTACTATCTATTCTATTACCGTATCCATCCTTCTGTATATTATTCTGTTCAGTAATTTTGAAGCATGTGTTGTTAGACTAATGGTGCAATTATTCTCACATTTGTTAGCTTGTGTTTTCTTTGGAAGTGTGAAGATGATATTTTTATTAAAATCTGTTGGAATTTCTCCTGTTTCATAAGTTTTTTATATCAGCTTGAATAATCTTTCAATTCCTTCGTCTCCTAGGGATTTAAGAATTTCTGCAGGGATCTCGTCTATTCCAACTGCCTTATTTACTTTCAAGTCATTAAGAGCTTTATTAAATTCTGTTCTCAGAACGGGATCTCCTAAGTCATCAATGTCGACATCGCCTTCCTTTTCCATTACACTATTGTTCAAGTCGTCCCCAACATACAGTTTCTCAATGTATTCTTTCCATCGGTTAGCTCTATCTTCTGAGCTTAAAAGATGTTTCCTATAGGCAGTTTTGATGTTCATACCTCTTTTCTTCATTTCTCCAAAATTGTGTTTGATCTTTCTATATGCAGCATCTACTTTACCTATGACTATTTCCTTATCTACTTCTTCACACTTTTCTTGTAGCCATTTTTCTTTTGCTATTTTGCATTTCCTATTTATTTGATTTCTAAATTGCCTGTACTGCTCTCTTCCTGCTTCATCCTGAGCATTTTTGTACCTTCTCCTCAGATCCATCAGCTCCAAAATCTCTTCTGTGATCCAAGGTTTTCGGGCAGATTGTTCCCTGAAGCCTCATGTTTCTGTACCAGCTTTCATTATTTCGGTCTTTAATGCATTCCAATCATCCTCGGTTGAGCTCCTTTCAGAGATACTTCTTAGATCTAATTCTATCATTTCTGCAAATGTTTCTCTCATACTAGATTGTTTCATTTTATTCACTTCCAGTCTGTTCTGCTTATACTGCTTCCTTATTCGCTTAAATTTCATTCCGCACTTCATTATTATCAAATTATGGTCACAGTCTATGTCTGCTCCTAGGTAGGCTTTACTATCTAGAACTTGATTCCTGAATCTCTGTTTGACCATGATATAATCTAGCTGATATCTGCCTCTATCCCCAGGACGTTTCCAGGTGTATATTCTTCTTGCATGGACCTTTCAGTTGTAAGCAATCACCTGCATAAACACATAAAAGTCAGAAACCTACCTCTTCTTTAATGTGTCCAGAATTTACATCTTCCATTTCACTTGGTTAGGCTTAATTAGTACAGTAAAAGATAAACTAATCGGTACCAACAACCAATCTTCTACACGACTATATTGTTTAAACTAATCCTATTACAAAGATACTGCATGTTACAGATATAACATGTCACTAGCATTCCTACGGTTAATTTAATTTCAAGTACAAACACATCACCCAATACACTACGCGTTTCAAACATTAGCCCTCTTTCAATTCGCTAATATAAAGTGGTTTTTTTTTTTATTATTTTACGTAAACTTTTCAAACTATTGGCAAAGATCCCCTATTAAAAACCTTGGAGGAAAATGGTTTCGTCTTTATTTTATTTAATTGCAATGTAACGCACGCTCCGGTGGTAATTTTTCTACACACACATTTTCCCCCTTTCCTGTACCAACCTGCTTTTGAGCTCCACAAATTTCAACTTAAAATTGCTTAAACGTTTAAGGTAAATTATTCATTGATCCCCTTGATAAAGTATTCAAGTCCCTGACACCCTTACCTACGAAAGAAAACCTTACCACACTCTTGTTCCTGATATCAAGGTCCACCTTATGGTCATGGTCATCATTACCCTTCCATGCTTTTACTTTCAATTCTTACAGCAATATCTTCCCACGCCTCAGCACCAGTAAATCTCTTATGCACGACACTCTTCACAATTGCTGTATAGTGGCCACTATTTTCTAATATCAATTACATACAACCTATCATGTCCTTAAGTGTGTTTAAACTTTTTTTTTTTTTGCTGTCATCAGTCTTTCGATTGGTTTGATGCAATCCTCCATCCCTTCCTATCTTGTGCTAACCTCTTCATCTCTACATACACCTTACAACCCACGTCCTCAATTATCTGCTTCATATATTCTAATCTCTGTCTTCCTCTACTGTTCTTACCTTCAACTGTTCCCTCCACTAACAAATTAACCAATCCAGCATGTCTCAAAATATGACCTACCAGTCTGTCTCTTCTTTCTGTAAGCTTCTTCGCCAATCATTTTTAAAAATTCGTTCATTTTTTATTTTGTCTATTCACTTAGTTTTCAGCATTCTTCTGTAGCACCACATTTCAAATGCTTCAATTTTCTTTCTTTCCGGTATTCCTAAAGTCCATATTTCGCTACCATAAATCGCAGTGCTCCACATATACAGTTTTAAAAAGTTTTTTCTAATTCCTAGATCAATATTTGAAACTAAAAGGATTCTATTTTTCATGAAGGCTCTTTTTGCTAGTGCCATTCTGCTCTTAACATCATTCTTGCTACGGCAATCGGTTGTAATTTTAATTCCCAAGTAACAGAATTCACTTACTTCTCCTATTGCATCCAATCCTATTTTTATATTTAATCTTCTAGGACTAGTATTGGTATCATTTCTGCTACATTTCATCACTTTTGTCTTGCTTTGATTTATATTCAGACCAAAACATCCGTCAGTATTTTCTTCATGCAATTCAGTAACTTCTCAATATCCTCAGCCCTCTCTGCTAACGAGACAATGTCATCAGCAAATCGTAGCATACTGATTTTTTCTACCTGAAAACTTATGCCACATGGAAATTTTTCTTTGACTTCCTTCATTGCTTCTTCTACATACAAGTTGAATATTAACGGGGATAGACTACAACCTTGTATCACGCCCTTTTTAACTAATGCATGTCTCTAGTGATTCTCTTCCTTTGTTATAGCCAATTGATTCTTATATAGTTTATAGAGTATTCTTCTATCCCGATACTTTAGACCTGACTTCTTTAAAATTTTGAACATCTTGTCCCACCTAACATTATCAAAAGCTTTTTCTAAATCAACAAACGTCATAAAAGTATCTTTGTTTTTCTTGATCCGCCCTTCAACTATTATCTTAAAGACAGAATTGCTTCCCTTGTACCGCGATTTTTCCTAAACCCAAATTGATCTTCACCTACTATCTCTTCTACTAGGCTTTCCATCCTTCTATATATTATTCTGGTCAGTAATTTTGAAGCATGTGATTTTAGACTAATGGTGCTATAATTCTCACATTTGTCGGCTTGTGCTTTCTTTAGAAGTGTGAAGATGATATTTTTATTAAAATCAGTTGGAATTTCTCCTGTTTCATAACTTTTTGATATCAGCTTGAATAATCTTTCGATTCCTTCTTCTCCTAGAGATTTAAGAAGTTCTGCAGGAATTTCATCATTTCCAACTGCCTTATTTGCTTTCAAGTCATTCAGAGCTCTATTAAATTCTGTCCTCAAAACAAGATCTCCTATGTCATAAATGTTGACATCGCCTTCCTTTTCCATTACGCTATTGTTCAAATCTTCCCCATCATACAGTTTCTCAATGTATTCCTTCCATCGTCTGAGATTAAATGAGGTTTCCCATAGGTGGACTTAATGTTCACACATCTTTTCTTCATCTCTCCAAAATTCTGTTTGATCTTCCTATTGCAACATCTACTTTACCTACGACCATTTCCTTTTCTACATCTTCACACTTTTCTTGTAGCCATTTTTCTTTTGCTTTTTTGCATTTCCTGTTTATTTTATTTCCAAATTCCCTGTAATGCTGCTCTCTTCCTGCTACATCATGAGCATTTTTGTACCTTCTCCTCTGATCCATCAGTTCCAAAATCTCTTCTGTGATCCAAGGTTTTCGGGGACCTTGTTCCCTAAAACCTAATGTTTCTTTACCATCTTTCATTATTTCGGTCTTTAATGCATTCCATTAGTCCTCGGTTGAGCTCCTTTCAAAGTTACTTCTTAGACCATTTCTGCTAATTTTTCTCTCGGACTAGATTGTTTCAGTTTATTCACTTCCAGTCTGTTCTGCTTATGCAGCTTCCTTATTCGCTTGAATTTCAGCCTGCACTTCATCACAATCACATTATGGTCAGAGTATATGTCTGCTCCTGGGTACGCCTTACAGTCTAGAACTTGATTCCTTATAATCTAGCTCGTGTCTGCCTGTATCCCCAGGACGTTTTCCAGGTGTATATCTGTCTTGCATGGTTCCTAACAGTGTGTTCGCCACTACTAGCTTACATCTTTCACCAAATTCTAACAACCTGCTTCCTCGCTCATTTCTTTCTCCTAGACCAAAACATCTTACAGTGTTGTAAAGGATTAGCCGTGCTTGTAGTGGTCTTCCACTTTGTGGGCGTTTTATGATATTATTACATTGAGCAACTATCAAGTGGGCGGATTAATATAGAATTATATTGAATTGTCAGTCTGACACCAGGCGAGTTTAGTGAAGCAGATTCGCCAACTGCAGTAATTAGTAATCAATGAAGGCTAACATTACTCTTAGCAATAGATGAAGATGTACTTCTTACCTTGGGGACATATTACTCACATCATATAGATTATATCTGAAACAACTGGGTATCTTACTCTAACGACTGATAAATGATTGTGAACACCAGAAGAGTGGATTGAATGAGAGAATTTATTCTTTAGATACCGAACATAATACATGCGTCCGCATTTCCAACTAGGTTATTATGGGAGGAATAACAGGCGCAGTAGCTCCCGGAATTACCAATATGGTATCAACAGTAATGGGATTTAGTCTCCTTCAGACGTGTGATAATGATTTAACTATGGCATGATTTGGAACCAATGATAACTTAAGATTATGAATACCCAACGCGAACATTATAAACAATTATTCACGAGACTCAAGTTATAAGTTAAACTATGAATTTAGGAATGCATGATGATGCTGGAACTTACAGACAGAGGAGCTATATAACAGAATGAAATACTTATACTACAAGAAGACTAGAACAGACTAAGTCTAACTGCCATGCGGCAGCAGACCGACTTGCAACTATTACCTTGCTATATCGTGCCAGTCTCGTTGGTCAACTGAACTGCAGAGAGCGAGACAAGATGGCGTCTCCCTTTAAATACTATCAGGTTACTGACGCTAGCCAGGGCATTGCTCCTCGGCATGTGTATGGAATTCGCGACTCAGCAACTAAGGTCGCTACAGCTGTGCGATAAGTGGAGCAGCTCTCTCGAATGTTCACGAATCAATCTTACAACATTTATTCTCATACCCATAATAATATTTGGACCTTTACAGTATTCCCCTCTTTTCCTTCTCCCACTATCGCATTCCAGTCACCCATGATTATTAGATTTTCCTCCCCCTTCACATATTGGATTAATTCTTCAATTTCAGTGTATATTTTATCTATTTCTTCATCATCTTCCTGGGACGTCGGCATCTACACCTGCACTAATGTGGTTGGGACGGGCTTAGTTTCTAACCTCATCAAATAATCCTGTCACTAAATTGTTCATAATAACTCACCCGCTTCCCTACTTTCTTATTCATTACAAACCCTACACCAGTGACTCCATTGACAGCTTGTGTGTGAATTATCCTGTGTTGCCCAGACCAGAAATTCTGTGCGTCCTTCCATTTAATCTCACTTAATCCCAACAACATCTAACTTAAGTCGTTCCATCTCCCTTTTTAGGTTTTCTACCCTACCTGCCCTATTCAGACTTCTAATATTGCACGCTCCGACTCGTAGAATGTTTCTATCCATTCTGATGATTCCTCTTATAAAAGGATCGAAATGGTAGAACACGGTAAATAGCTGCAGTGTGATCTAGAGAGGATATGCGATGAAGAAAAAAACCAATATTAGTCAGCTTATAAGGTATACAAATAAAAGACTTTTTATAGTTATATAATTTTTTTTTGGGGGGGGGGATAATTGCTTATTGATAACTTCAAATGTAAATACCTTGGTATATATTTAATAAGTAGTTCAAATGGGTAGGACACTATTGGTGAGGTAGTAGGAAAAGGTTTCAAAATCCCTGGAGAGAGCGATGAGAGGATGTACTAGAGAAGAATGGAAACTGGGTTGTATAACTTTGTTCAGACCATTGCTTGAATGTGGTTGTGTGGCATGGAACCGACATTTTGGATATCATATAGAGGAGTTGAAGAGTGTGCTAAGAATGGCTGCTAGATTTGTCCCTGGAAACAATTACTAGGACAACTCAAAGAAGAGGACGCTGTAGACCAGGAAAGGTGGAGGAAACTCTTCAAGGAAGCCGAGTCGTAATGTTGGGAAAAGGTGGAGGAGAAGATGAAGAAGAAGACAATCAGTATAGGATATGATAAAGGAGCTAGGTTGGGATTCATTGAAAGACTGGAGTGTGATCGAGAAGCTTGTGGGAGTGTATGAGGCGTATATTCATGTAAGAATTAAGATAGGTGAATGTAAGGGTAAAAAATGACCATGGCCACTCGACTTTATGCATATGGGTTTGGGAAGATGTTCTTTCGCAGATAAGGGGTTCAGGGATTTCAATAAATTATAATTTACCAACAAAAGCTGAAAGTATTTAAAGCTGAAAGTATTTAAAGCTGAAATTTGTAGAGTGTAAAAGTAGTCAGGTACAGGGAATAGGTAAATTAAATGTGTGGGGAAATCGCCTCCAGACCATGAGCTCGGTCGCAGTTAAATAAATAAATACAGCCACTGTTATGTTTGTTCGCCAATTACGAAGGCTGTGAACTAGCACGTTCGATACAAATTACGGTGAGACATTAAATTTAATTGTTGAGAATTATCAAAGGAGGGGAAGAGACTAATGCATCGTTATTCGCCCTACTACACAATGAAAGTTATGATGGATATTTCTGGAGTGGTTGTATGTGACTTCAGCGTAGGTTTTTATTCGTCTGAGGATGGCATTTGAACCTAATGATACTGAGCACCGTGGGACCAGGGAGGGAGCATTGTGACGCAGCGTTAATCTCGTCAAGATGTTTATACCAGAGTGGAAGATTGTTGCACGACACACGCAAAGCAAGTGGTAGTGACTGCATCTCAGACTCCACTCCCAGTGTCCCCTCATGCTTTCCACGGTCATTAAGCACAATGTCTTTTGAAATGAGGGACTTCTGTTGGAATTCAGTGAAAGCACCATTAAAGATGCTTGTAGAATTTAAAAAATTGAGCTGCTTGCACAAATTTGTTTTTCCGAACTTCCCGAGGAGAGTATACAACTTTGAGTGCTGTATGGGATTTATAAAATATTTTACCTTCCACGTACACCCTATAATTCTCGTCTTTAACAGATGTAGGACCATGAAACCCTTCCCTACCAGCTTCACAATTTATCTGTGCCAACTAATTTATCAACGAAGTGTGTTTACCATCACAATTAAATTTCATACATTCATCATGCAATTGCTGATACACATAACAAACACACAATTATTTATTTTCTTGCCTAAAAAACAAATATTTTTACTATGTTAGGCATTAATTTTTATTTCATGTTGATCTGCCCAGCTGAATACAATTACGTAATTAATCTACATCTATATCTACATATATACTCTGCAATTCACAAAATTGTCGGGCGGCAGAGGGTTCTCAGCACCATAGCTATTCTCTTTGTTGTGCATTCAAATCCCTAATGGTATGAGGGCAAAAAGAATTCATATAAGAATCAGTGCGGCACCTAATTTCTCTAATTTTATCTTTCATTCCGCCTCAAATAGGTTGGTGGACGAAGTATTTCACTACACTCGTAAGTGAAAGTGTGAGTACAAATGTTTACCACGTTTAAACAAATCGTGCGTCGTCTATCTACCAGAAACTCAGAGCGTAGTCTACTAATCAGTTCTGTAACGCTTTCATAAGGAATGTAGCAAGCGGTCACGAATCGAGCGGCTCTTTTCTGTACTTTCTCTATACTTTCGATCAACCCCTAACGAAACGGATCCCAGATGGCACAACAGTAGTCCAAATGTGGACGAACAAGAGATTTGTACGCTATCTCCTTTATCCGTTCATTATAATTTTTCAAAATTTGACCTATGAATCGCAGCCTAGAATTAGCTCTACCTACTGACGAATTAATATACAAGTCCCCATTTTATGTTCCTTTGTACTGTTACACCCAATATTTCGTAGAATCGACCATATCAATAACTGATCTGTTTACCTCGTATTTCTGAAAATCGGATTCTTTTTGTTATTTATTGTCTTACACTTTTTACAATATAGTGTGAGTTTGCCATATTTTTTACCTGCAATAAAAGACCACAATAATTCCTGTAAATCACAAAAATTAGTGTTTGTAATATACTACCACGTGTCACTAAAGTACTCACATATAAATATAGGTAACAATAAAAGGAAAGAATGCAGCTAGGCAATATTTACATGGAAAAGAAAGGGAAAATACACCCAACACTCACCAAAGTTGAAGGGAGGAGGGCAGCAGCAACACAAAAAAGACACAAAAAAAAAAAAAAAATATCCATGTGGCGGGCTGGGATGTGACCACATCTTTCCCCCTGCCATATGTCTCGCCTCTCACACTATTAAGGCTTATGTCGAAATATTGTTTTTTCTTTGTCTGTGTGTTTTTTTTGTGTTGCTGCTGCCCTCTTCCCTTCAACTTTGATGAGTGTTGGGTGTATTTTCCCTTTCTTTTCCATGTAAAGTAGCTACTCACATGATGTTTTTTCACAGAAGATGTGTGTTCAGAATATTTCCTTTTAACAAAACCCAACAAGATTGACCATAATGGCTTTAAATTTCTTTAGGTAACTGTGTGTAATTTCTTGTATAGATCTAGCGCTACACTTTAAATTTGCTTTAATTGTTATTTTGTTTGCATTATTGTTCACACAACGCATTTACCGATAATCACCTGGCTAATATCTCTTTAACAATGTCCCCCCCCCCCCCCGAGACCATTTTATTTCCTATAAGACTTACTTGTATTTGAATGGCTATCTCTCCAACAACTTCCGAAGTCAATATATTTGGTCCATAATTTACATTTCTGTTGAAAGGATGTGTACTACTATTTTCATGTACCTTATAGGTATAATTATGGTAACTACAAGATGATTTATCATATATTAAGCATCTTATCATCAAGAAATTTTAAGTATGGCTCCATTTTACATGAATTTAATAAAATAAATGATGATTAACCAAAAACAACAGGTACTGAGGTACTCCACATCTGATACATTCTCACTCAGAATACAGTGGACTACATAAGGCTGCCTTAAAATTCTCTATTAACAACTTTAGGTTTTTTATTCAGTGGTTAAGAACTCATCAATTCATTAAAAACGCGATTTGCGCCCTAATACTTTAATTTCTGTATCAGAATTTTATGATCCACACAGTCAAATGCCTTAGATAAGACAAAACATTTTCCAAAGGAATTAAACCGATCATTTAATCCCTCTAAAAATACTGTCAGTGAATCCAAATAAAGCTTTTTCTGTTGAATGGTCCTTTTGAATGCCAAATTGAGATTAGTCAGAATATTATTATTTTTGAAGTGTTCATAGGCTCTATTGTACATTGATTTAACAAATCATTGAGAAGGCTGTTTAGTAATGAAATAGGACGGTAATTCGATACTGCTGACTTACCCCCCCCCCCCCTTTTTGTCGTGGTTTAAGCACAGCCACTTTAACCTTTCTGGGTAGGCACCACAACTAACGACATATTAAACAGAAAACTTAGTATATAGTATGTTTAGTGGAGCACAGTTTAATTAATCTGTTGAAATCCCTTCATAACCACATGGGTATATTGCTCTTAGAGAGATGAAGTAAGTAGCTAAATTTACAGAAACAGTGTCAATTTTTTAGCTTTTATATTCAAAATCCATGCTATGTGTTTACTGATGCATTTGGTAGTCAGTTTATCAGTAACAGATAAAGAATGTATATTAAATATATCAGCAATTAGAATAATTGGATTCTACTGAATTTTCTTTATATAAATATTGTTACTAGTTTGAGTATTTTTCCTTTTTTTTTTACAATGTCCCATCATCAACATCTTCACCATCATAATCATCATCATCAACAACAACAACAGTTTCCAGCCACTGGCTGGGTCAGCTTCATGCGCAAACCTTTCCATTTTCTTTTTTCTTCACACCACCTCTCCTCTCTTCCGTACATACTCCTCCACTCCTCTCAGCCATCCATCTCTTGGTCTTCCTCTGGGTCGTCCGTCTACCACGCATCTTAATTTCATGGATTTTTTTTGGGGGGATTCATTAAAACTCCATTCTCTTTACATGTCCTTACCATCACAGTCTGGTCCTCTCTACCCTTTCCTCTCTTTTATGGTGCATCTAATCACTTCATTCCTTATCCTGTTTGTTGCTAGTAAATCCATTTCTACCTATTAAAAATTTCGTTTCGCTTGCTTGTACCCTGCTGATGTCCCTCTTCTTGTCCATCGTTTCAGCAGCATATGTCAAAACATGGCACATAGGATGTGTGATAAATTACTCTCTTTCTTCTCTGTGGCACACCTTTATTCCATATCAGGCTTTTAATGCTCCTTAGAAACGCATCTCCTTGCCTTCCCCTTTCACTTTTCTCGCCATCATTCATGCCACATTCCTCTAATACAGGGGTCCCCAAAGTGGTCAATATTGACCCCTTGGGGTCGATAGTAATTTTCCATGGGTCGATAAATACACGGTGGTCGATTAAGATTAAAGAGAATTAATTAAACTGTCAATGGAAAAATAGGAATGTTCCTGTAAAAATCAAGTCAATAAATAAAATTAAAGTTCATCGTCTCAGTTCCCGTCTGTTTGCGAAATTATGTGAAGTTAAATGATGAAACTTTCAACCAATTATATTTGCACACTAAGGTAAGGTGGTTGTCAAGAGGTTTGCAGACGCTCGTCTGAAGAGTTTCTGAGGTAAGGTGGATCCATCGCTATATGACAGTGCAAGAACCATATTTTCTATTTGGCAGACCTTTATTAGAAATTTATTCCATCTATCCATAATTTTCTTATTATTTTTTGAGATTACAATAACAATGGAAAATATCTCCTTTTCCTGTTAATGTTATTGACTGGATTTTGTAACATATGAAAACTGTAAATTTGTTATGCAGGTCTCCTTATTGCTTTGTATTACAAATGTCAAAAATGATTTAATGTTTATATTAAATACTTAATCTGGGGGTCTATAAGGAGTCTAATATACTATGATGGGGCTCGACGGGATAAAAAGTTTGGAGACCCTGCTCTAATACATTCCCAAGTACTTGAACCTGCTTACTGTCTTTAGTTGTTCACCTGCCATCACAATTGTCTGGGTTATCCTCTTCTCTTCTCTGGTTTTATCATGTACCCACATTTCTTCACATTAAATTTCAGGCCCTATTTCTTCAAACTGTCTGTCCATAGATCCAACTGCCGCTGCAATTCCTCTTCATCACCACCCAAGATCATCAGATCGTCCCGTAAAGATATAACTTTCATGTTTTCCTCTCCCATCCTCACTGCCACCTTCTTCATTATATCATCCATGATTACAATCAGGAGCAGTGGTGAGAGGGCACTTCCTTGTTTTAGTCCATTCCTTTGTTTCATCCAATCTGTTCTTCCTTCCCCTATTTTCACATAGCTCACACTTCCTTGGTACTGTTCTGTCTCTCTCCTGATGGCTTCTTTGGAAACACCTCTATTCTGCAAGGCCTTCCATACTTTACTCCTGTGTACACAATCATATGCTTTCTCAATATCGAAAAATATCAATAGTAGATCCCTTCCATACTCATAATGTTTTCCTGTAGCTGTCTCGTAGCAAATATCAGGTCTATCGTCGATCTCCCTGATCTGAAGCTGTACTGTTCTTCCCATAGCT
>JARYHS010002947.1:0-26557 GCA_031002005.1 Vandiemenella viatica
TGATACCCATCCGTCGCACGCAGTGTTCTTACGTACAAAAATACTTTAAAATATATCACTATTTACACTGATGAGTCAAAACATTATCACCACCTGCTTAATAGCGTGTTGGTGGACCTTTGGAACGGAGTACCTAAACAGTTTGGTGTCTAAAGGATTCGACAAGTACTTGGCAGGTTTCCGGGGGTCTCTGACATCAGATATCTAAGCAAAGATCACGCAGTTCCCTTAATTTTCGGGCCGGGGGTTTGTGGGTGTGGAGTTGGTGGCCGACAGCTTCTGAGATGTGATATATCGGGTTGAGACCAGGAAAATTTGGTGGCCAAGATATCACCGTGAGTTCACTAGCATGTTCCTAGAACCAATGCGGCACGATTCTGGCATTGTGATAGGGCAGTGAACCAGCTGGAAGACGTCATCGCTGTAGTTGAAGACATGAAGCATGAAGAAATCTAGTTGATCACATATGACATGGTGTCTTCGATCACTGCCACAAGTCCCAGGGAATACCAGGTGAATGACATCGTACCATAATACTACCCCCACCTGGCTGCGTCCGTGGCGTGGTACATGTCTCGAGCAGCCGTTCACCTCGATGACGGACACGACCATCGACGTGGTGTAACAAAATACGGGATTCAGTCGACTAGGAGACACGTTCCCATTGATCCACGGCCCAGTCTCGATGATCTCGTGCCAACTGCAATCGTAATTGACGGTGTCGTTGTGTCAATGTGGCAACAGGTAGGGGCCGCCTGATGTGGAGCCCTATGTTCAACAATATGCGCTGAACGCTGTGCTCCAGACACTTGTGCCTGCACCAGCATTGTACGAGTACTCTGCCGTCAGATCTGCCACAAATCGCTCCCTGTCCTGGTTTACAGAGAGGGCAAGCAAGTATCCGACCACCGCGTTGTGTGATGAGGCGTGGACGTCCACCATCTTGTCGCCTACTCGTGGTTTCACCATCTTTCAACTGCTTCCCATTAATACTCACTACAATCACATGCGAACAGCCGACAAGCCTCGCCGTTTCCGAGATGCTCGTTCCCAGGGTCCGAACCATAATGATCTACCGTTATGTCAGTGGATTTCCCCATTTTCCACGCGTATCATCGCTAGAGTGACTTCCTATGCGTCTCTGCTCCTCCTAGATAGTTATCTTACCGCATGGCTTACCAACAACGTCACCAGACGGCATTCAATCTCTCAGTGGGCAGGGGTCATGATGTTTTGGCTCATCAGTTTATATGACTATTTTCGTGTCAGTTATGCTGAAATGTGCCTGCCACCGGACCAAAAGTTCTCTTTCAGACTATGCATCAGACGATTAAACAAGCGTAAAGATATCCGCATATCTTTCGCCAAATCTAAAGAAGTTCTTACCTAGTAATCATTCCGTCACTCGGAGCACTTTCCAAAAAGAAAACTAAATATTGTCTTGAATATATGTAACCTGTTAATGAGTTGGAACATTCCTGGTGCTATTGTAAAACTGTAATTTAGGAAAACTTTCCTTCTAAAAGAAAAAAAAGGCATGCCTATTTATACGACTTCACAGGAGTTATTTATTAGTGTTGGGAAGTTATCTTGTTTAAAATCTGTTAAATACATGTTGAAAACTCTCCTTGTGAGCCAACTCAGAGACTTACATTTCAACCAACGCTGAAATTATTTGGTTAATGTCATCCATACCGAATCGTGTTACACATTTGTGCTTTGACTTCTCAAATATCGCTTTTGATTCGGAAAAAATTCTCGTATTTCTCAGCTATATTTTAGTTTAGTCAATTTCTGATTATAGGCTTTATCTGGGCTACCGCTGCTGGAGGTTGATAGCTTTTTAGTATAACTATAACTGAATAATTATATTTTTTTTAACTGCTTAACGCCTCATAACAGCGAGGTCTTTAGAGACGAGAAAGGATGGGGGACAAGGAATGGGAAGGAATTTTGCCATGGCTTTTTGAAGGAAGCATCCCGGCATTTGCCTGGAGTGATTTGGGAATCCATGGAAAACCCAAATCTGGATTCCAGGACGGGGATTCGAACCGCCATCCTCCCGAATGCGAGGCCAGAACACTAACTGTTACACCACCACGCTCGGTAATTATATTTTCGTGTGGTATTGTTGACTTAACTGCAGAGTTTCATACCGGCTACTCAAATTTCCTCTGTTGTAGCCAGATAAACTAACGGTGCAATCGTACCCGAAACGGAGGCTTATAGTTAAATGTGTAATTTATATCAACGACCGTTCCAGAAACGAATATAGGGATAAAATTCAAATAATTTCTTTTTAATACTGATCAATACAATGTCGTTGGTACTTACCATCCGGAAACATTTCAGATACGAGATGTAACTTGTATATAAATTGCTATTAATTTGCGAAACACCGTTTTTTTCTCAGCTTTATAAAGTCATACCGTAATAGCACCTTTTCACCTAGGACCAAGGGCCATACATTGATAGATGCCGTACCAATATCCGGACAATGGTTTATGCGTTAATTGCTTTCAACAAAGCAAATAGTTACACGATCAGTAACTGTTTGCTTTATTCCATAGCTTTCAGCGTTCACGTGAGGTTGAACCATACCTTATGTTAGTTATGGACGCCCGGGGTACACAACGTTCAAAATTTCTTCAAATTCAGTGATTAGTTAAATAAATAAATTGTTCTCGGGCTTACAGCCGGGTATAGATGTCACCTTCATGAAACGTTTCGAGGGAGTACATCTCTGCAGTCATTTTCAACCAACTGCATAACTGTAATAACTATTTGTTTACAGTTATTCAGTTGGTTGATGGATTCTCTCGAAACGTCCGAAGAATGTGACATTTATATCCCGCTGTAAGTTTATGTATTTACAGCACACGAAAAGCAACGTTCTTACAGTAGGTTAGTTTATGCCTGAATCACGATCAACGAAATGTAAGATGTTTCTCGTAGTCGAAATGCTTTCAGAAAAATATTTAACTCCAAATTGGCCCCGTTGTAGTTGTCTAATAAAACATTGATTTTGTAATGGTTCATGAATCATTTATCAGTGTTTAAGGCATAGAAAAAATTCAATGTCATTAACAAAAGCGGGCGCGTCTCGTCAGCGGGTTGCCACCGCGAAGTCGTCGTCAGACTATAGGGTCCCACCCTCCCTCCCCTTCCTAGGCTTGAGGGATTTACCGCCCCACGGCCCTCTCCCGAGTGGAGAGGAACCCCCGGGCGCGCTGAATAGGGTTGTTACTGGATCTGGAAACCCAGCGGTGTTAACGAAGGACCAGAACAACACTCCCAGTAGGCAACACGAGTGTCCGAAACGCCACTGGCGTTTCGTGCACAGCATGGAGTCAGGATCGAAATCGCCGAGACGGAGAGCGCCGTCAGTCCAAGAAGAGGACAGTGAAGATTACCCGAGATCACCTTCGGGCTCCGAAATGGAATGCTCGGAGCACTCCGACTCCTCAGATTCAGAATCTGAGAAACCGTCTCATCCAGTCACAATCCATCAAAGTGACAGAAGAAAAGAGTTCCTAAAGAAAAAAGAAGATTTCCCCAGCCTGCCGCAGCCCACAAATGGTTTCCAGACTGTCAAAGGGAAGAGGAAGCGTAAAGGAAATCCGCTTAAGCACGCTAAGTTCATCAAGACCAGTTCCCAAATTGAAACCAGCAATAGATTCGCCTCTCTGGAGGATAATGAACAGCCAGAGCAGATAAAAGCCAGTTCTCAACCTCCATCGGAGCACTTGGAGCAAACAAGACCCACTGAAATTGACTCCAATACAGCAGCTGATCAAGCCCCAAAAAGGGAACGAATCCCTCCGGTAGTGATCAAGAAAGTCCAGAAGTATCTGGAGATGAATCAAGCCCTAAAAAGCCACCTAACAGGGGGTCTAAAGGTGGTGTACAGCGACGGTCACCTCAAATACTTTGTAGACAACAAAGAGGACCACCAAACCCTTCTTAAATTCTTCAAACAGCATAGAATAGACCATTTCAGCCACCAAATGCCAGATGAGAAACCACTGAAGGTGGTCATCAAAGGCCTGCTACCATCAATCGCAACAGACAGCATTCAGGAAGACTTGGCATCCAAGGGATTTGTAGTTCTATCTGTTCATCAATTTAAAAAGCGGAACCAAGAAACCAGAGAACTTATCCCACTCGCTACTTTTGCAGTGACCTTGAAACCTGGTGCAGAATCAGACGCGATCTATAATGTTGGCGCAATACTCTATACAAGAGTCAAAATAGAACGCTACAGAAACCTAAACGGTCCTCCTCAATGCATAAAATGTCAACGCCATGGACACACCGCAAACTACTGCAACTTTCCTGCCAGGTGTGTAAAATGTGCAGGGCTGCACTCAAGCAAGAACTGCACTATCCCTAACAGCCAAAAAGCAAAATGCATCAACTGTAACGGGAATCATGCAGCCTCCTGGAGGGGTTGTCCCATTTATCAGAAGATAGTGAAGCCTCCGAATCCAAAACAGAAAACCGACGAAACCCAAAACTTCCTAAACAAACGTTACAGCATAAAAACAAGTGAGAATGTTTCTAAGTGCCTAAGTAAGAAGCAAAACAGAACAGACCAGAAAAGTGATCCAAAAAAGAACACAACAGAAGGCTACCACTCCTTCGCTGATACACTGAAAGGCTCTAGGAGGAACAAGAACAGACATATAGAATCAGAAGAAGAAGAGGAGTCTGATAGTCAAGTCGATTTCCTAGACATGAAGAAATTTCTTAATATAATGAGAAGAACAATGAAAAAAGTTAACAGCGCCAAAGACAAGTTTACCAAACTCTTTGCGTTCATGGAAGGTGTTATGGCCATGCTGAAATAATGGCCAGAACTCCGTCTTCACAGAGCGACATAAATATTGTAATATGGAACGCAAATGGAATAAAAAATAAAAAGCTAGAATTACTAGATTTTTCGAACCGGCACAATATTAACATAATTCTGCTGGCAGAAACACACCTTAAACCCAAGGACACCTTTAGACTATCAGGCTTTCAAATCTACAGATCCGACAGAATAGGCCAGCGAGGCGGTGGTACAGCAATTGCAATCAGGAATTCTCTATCACATGCAGTCATCCAAACTATCAACTTGCTGGAAATGGAAGCAACGGCTGTAAAAATCAACACCAAAGAAGGACACATAATCCTTCCATCAGTTTATTTGCCACCCAACAGAGCTCTAACTGAACATGACTTGGACGAAATCCTATCAAAAGGGAACAAAATTATAAGAGGTGATGATATAAATAGTACGCGCACAGCATGGAACTCACGCACCTCCAATGCTAAAGGAGAGCTACTGTATCAACTGTCTGAAAGGAGGAACATACAAGTCTACGGACCCACTGAGGCTACATATATTCCAAACCGCGGTAACGCCCAGCCGGATGTCCTCGACATTGTCGTAGCTAAAAACATCACTCATGACATACACCTTCAAACATGGAGAGATCTTTCGTCAGACCACAATCCAGTCGTGCTTCAATTCAAGAATTTTACTCTACCACACAATAGCCATAAAAAAAATAACAGAAACAAACTGGAACTACTTCTCCAGACAGATCCACAACAAAATAAACACCCCCTTCAATGTAGCGTCGCCTGATCGCATCGACAAGGCTATCAACCACTTCAATACGACAGTCAAAGAAGCCGAAAGAAAAGCGTCTGTTACCACCACCATCATACACAACAACGTCTATCAAGAACTGCCCGCGTTACTCGAAGACCTGAGATACCTAAGGAATCGTTACAGGACACTCTGGCAACGTTTCCGTGACCCGGCGTATGGTAGACAGGAATTCTTCACGGGTCTTCTGCCGGATAAGATCTTTTAAACACGACGTTTCGGCAGTCACCTCCGCTGCCTTCATCTGGTGAGCTGTCATCGCGAAGTAGCTGCCGCGACGGTTCGACACCATTCGGTGAAGGCAGCGGAGGTGACTGCCGAAACGTCGTGTTTAAAAGATCTTATCCGGCAGAAGACCCGTGAAGAATTCCTGTATACAGAAGTGGTCTATCCCCTAACTCCAGAGGAAGAACAGGCGGAGACCGCAACAATTCAGCGAGACTAAGCAGACCCCCTTCCGACCAGCCAGAACTAACAACACCCGGTGAAGTGAGAACAATCATCAAGAAATTAGCCACAAAGAAATCACCTGGAATCGATGGCATAGGCAATATTCACCTAAAGAACCTACCAAGTAAAGGTCTGATACTTCTCACCAGAATTTTCAATGCATGTCTCCTACAACATTACTTCCCTTCAGCATGGAAGACGGCTAAGGTTATAGCTCTGCCAAAAAGGGGTAAAGACAAAACAATTCCCAATAATTACAGACCAATTAGCTTACTCTCTGCTACCTCAAAGCTGCTGGAATGTATTCTGCTGAAGAGAATTAAGGCAAGCTTAGATTTTGGACAAATCATCAGGAAAGAACAGTTCGGTTTCCAAAACCGAGTAGGAGCCACCTGTCAGTTAGTAAGGCTCACCGAGCAAATCAGTAAGGGTTTTAATTGGAATAAATCTACAGCCGCCATATTTGTCGACATTGAAAAAGCCTATGACAAGGTGTGGCACACCAAACTAATAGACAAGCTGTTCCATCACACCGACATACCGCGACTGCTATATTGCCCTCATAGCCAGCTACCTCAAGGAACAGGAAGATTCTTCGTCCAAATCGAAGGCCAGAAATCATCTACCTTCACAATTAATGTGGGCTTACCGCAGGGATCTGCCTTACCGCCTCATCTGTTCAGCATTAATGTCAATGACATACGAACCCCGCCCAACGTTTATATTGCACAATTTGCGGATGACACGGTCATCTACGCAACCGGAGGTGACCACGAAAGAAATATTTCCAACGTCCAAGCAGGCCTAGACGCCTTTAGTCTCTGGTGTCGAGAAAATAAGGTGAAAGGTGAACCCTACTAAATGTGCCGCAGTGTACTTCTCAACTAAAAGACCAAACCTGCAAAGACAGTTGGAGCTAATGGGGCAAAGGTTACCCTGGGTTACCGAGCACCGGTACTTGGGGATAACGTTAGACCTGTAAACTACTCTTCCGTCAATATGTCCTCGATAGAAGAAAAAAGCCCTAGCCGTGGTTATGAATCTGACACCAATCTTCATGAGCAACGACTTGAAACTCGAAACAAAAATAAGAATATATAAATCAGTTGTCCTACCCTTCATTATGTACAGTTGCCAGGTCTGGGGAACTGCATGCAAATCTACCCTGCTACACTTACAAAGAGTGCAGAACAGATGCTTAAGAATGATTAGCCATGCTAGCATCTACACGCCAATAGACCTTCTTCACGAGATCACCAACATGCCTACCATCAATGCAGAAATTTTTCGACAAGCAGAGAAATTTTTCACCAGGCTTGATACTATCCGCCCAGAAGTTGACAGATTGGAGTCAGTAGGTACAGTACTCCCAATGGAATGGCACAAATTCAAAGTGCCACTCAGCACAATTATGACACCAATATAAAGGATCAACTAGCACAAGTGATCCTTAATAAGAACATTCAAGGGTTTCCCATAAAGGCTGTTTATAACGGTCAAAGCTGGGTTTTTCCCTAACGCGAATCAAAGCGAATCCAACAATCTATTTGAAACAGTAGATTAAGCTACATACAGTAGCGGGGCTACAAAACGCCGTTGAGGCAGTGAAAAAAATAAATAAAAAAAATAAAAAATAAGCGCAACTCACAGCTAGGCTCTCCTCCTCACTTCAAATCACAAAATAGATTTTTCTCTTTGCACTTAGTTTCCTCGTTTTCCCAACTTTTGGCTGCGTGTCAACAAGTCCCGAACATAGAAGCCCAACCTGCCCTAAACACGTTTTGATAACAAATTACCACACCGACAATGAATGTTTTAACAATAGAAAAAATAGCCCTTGGTTCATTTAATCAAATGTACTTCACAACTTAAGGGGACTACACCCTGCCTATCTAACCCATGTTAATTTAGGCAAGTATTTGAACCATTTCTGAAAAAAAAAATATTTGATTCAGGACCTTAATATTTTTACTGTATGTTACATGATGCTAATAGATTCAACTGTACTAAAATCTACTTTATTAATTTGATAGTTTTTAATAAATACTTTTTAAATTTATTAACAAAAATATTAAGTTTTTTCTGCAGAAAATATTTTTTTGTGAACTCCCTAATGGGGGAATATTAATGAATGTAGTAACAGAGGTGGCTTTTTATGTTATGTAGAGTCTCTGAAAATTTCATTCATTTATCTATGATAGTTTCTGATATAGTGGGGCATATGAACTGAAAATTTTAGTTTGCGGGAAATAGGCTTTAAAGAAAACAACTGCTCGCAAACACACTCAAACAAAACTAACAGCTTGTTTCAAGCTGTGTTGTATACAAACAGCAGAAACAAGAGAATACTGACCGTTGCCCTCCAAAGATAGCCAACACACTCAGGAGTCAGAAAAAAAAAATCCCTACTGTGCAATATAGGGATTATAACGGTCTAAAATATATGCAGAAAAGGGGGCGTGGCACCGAAATGCACGTGGTAGGAAAATGATATTTATATGGCCGAAAATTTTTTTTTCTGTGAAATCCATTTCGGGATACTTAAAGAATACCTTTATCTATCGAAATATGATGAAAAACGAAAATCGATTTTTTTTCGACCTGAACCACGGTGTGGTCCCCCCATAAACCTATTCCACACAGCCCGTGGCACAGAAAACAAATAATATAGAGGAAAAAAATTACTTATCGAATTAAATTTGTAACAATCACTCTTCCTTCCCTCACAACCAGAGAACTCGCATTGTTGGGAAGTAGTTGAGGCTGTGAAGGTCACGTGGTCAACACGTGGCGCCTCCACACGTGCTACAGACAAAATTAGAAGCTAATGGCCAACCTTCCGGGTCCCGCTTACCTCTTTGTATGCAGCATCTGATGTCAGGACGTAAAAATCTTGAATCATTTTCATTGTCTTTTTCGGTAATTGGTACAATAATCTATCCGTATAAAACTATACTTTGGCCACTGTGTCATCGTTTCCTTAACGCTGACGTCACGAGAGTGGTCTTCGTCACCGGTCTATTTACAGCCAGAGATGTTAATGCAACATCGAGGTTATGGGCGTAATTTAATAGTTCTAATTAGTTAAGCAACCACGAAGTAATGAATGGCGAAAGCACTGAAAGAAAAGTATGTATTCCGTTTAAATTAACAAATTAACTATTACTTGCTTTATGTTCATGTATATTCAGTCGATGCAGATTTTTCCTTTTACTCTGTGTCCATAGATATCGCTGGCTCAGTAAGGTTAGAAAATTGCACCAGATTACATCATTTTTAAGTTCAAGAACGCTATTAAATAGCAACTCTATTTAGTTGAGCAACTGCTGTCATAACGCTGCGTTCAACCCGCCATTTTTTATGGATTTACAACTTAAAAGTATAAAATTTAGTAAATTTAAAAGGCTAATAACTAAATGAAATGACTAGATACGGCATTGGAAAAGAAAAATCAAGCGCTTTGAAACGCCTGTCCCCGAGACATATTGACAGTACTTGCAAATCTAACTTTAAATGGATACTCCAGATTGATATTTAATTTGAAAACATTATGTGCTGTTCAAAATTTAAATGAAATGGGTATGATAAGTCACAATTCAGTACGAATATCCTATCCAGTGACAGACCTTGTATCAGTTAAAGGTAAGGGACAGTAGTAATACATTGGGACAGTACTAACCCCTGCTTCTGCCAGCAGCTGCAGTGCGTGGAGGGTTGCGTCTCGCTAAATCAGGCGCAGCAGTGACGTAAACTGTGTCGCAGCTATCATTGGACCCACTTTTAATTTAAAATTTAAACAAACAAACAATGCGTTTTATCTTAAATTGAGTATTCTGTGACAAAAAAACAGAAAAAAAACAAACAGAAATATCCCACCCACCGATATATTATTCGTTGCTGTAAGGACGTTTCGAAGACGTCTATCTCAGCACTCATTGTCAACCAAATGTGAATTATTAACTGTTCCTAAATAACGGTTGTAATCAGAGGCAGATTAGTCGGGCGTTTAAACAGAAGGAATATCGACAAAAAGATCAATCATATTGATACCAAGGGCCTTGCCTTTCTGCCGTTTGTGGGTGCACTAAGTTTTAAAATAGGCGGCTGTTGACACAACACGGAGTCAAGACGATTTTCAGACAACCCATTAAAATTAAAAACTTGGTAGGCACCATTAAAGATGACCTAGGTTTACGAACCCCAGGTGTATATTATATACCATGTGAATGTTGCCGCGATTACATCGGACAAACGCAGCGGTGTACTGCACAGTGATGTTTCGAACACGCAACAAATGTTCGTCTTGGGCAAGAAGAGAAATCTGCGGAGGCCGAACACAGTGTGCAAAAAGGTCATAATACATTTGAGTTTGAAAAAACACTACAATTTTAGCCCGGATCAAAGATTTTTGGGCCAGCGTTATTACAGGAGATGTAGAAATCAGAAGAACTGATTCATTAGTGAACAGGGACACTGGTTATCAACTCAATGTGGTCTGCAACCAGGATATCAAAATGCTGAAACAGTTTCGTCTCGGTAACGAGCAGAAGAGCGGATGACGTCATCGCGCTGTATTGGTTTTTGTCTTCCACCGTTTCCGCGGCAGCGTGTATACAGACAGTTTATCGTTGGCATTTGGTTGAAAATGAGGGCTGAGATAGACGACTTCGAAACGTCCCACAATTGTGACATCTTAACGCGTTTGGAACCCGAGAAGAGTTTATTTATATACAATGCCGTGAAAACCTTCGATCTTGCAGCTTTGTATTTGTTGAATAAAATAAATAAGACAGTAGGTGAAGATCAGTTTGGATTTAGGAAAAATCGCGGTACAACGGAACCAATTCTGTCTTTAAGATTAATACTTGAAGGGCGAATCAAGAAAAACAAAGATACTTTTATGGCATTTGATGATTTAGAGAAAGATTTTGATAATGTTAGGTGGGACAAGATGTTCAAAATTGTAAAGAAATCAGGTCTAAAGTATCGAGATAGAAGAATACTCTATAAACTATATAAGAATCAAGTTGCTATAATAAAAGTAGATAATCACGAGAGACATGCATCACTTAAAAATGGTGTGAGACAAGGTTGTAGTCTATCCCCGTCAATATTCAACTTGTATGTAGTAGAAGCAATGAAGAAAGTCAAAGAAAATTTTCCATGTGGCATAAGTTGTCAGGGAGAAAAAATCAGTATGCTACGATTTGCTGACGACATTGTATTGTTAGCAGAGAGGGCTGAGGATATTGAGAAGTTATTATGTGGCATGAACAAAATACTGAAGGAAGCTTTTGGATTGAACATAAATCAAAGCAAGACAAAAGTGATGAAATGAAACAGAAATGATACCAATACTAGTAGATTAAATATAATAATAGGATTGGATGCATTAGGAGAAGTAGGAGAATTCTGTTACTTGGGAAGTAAAATTACAACCGATGGCCGAAGCAGGAATGATGTTAAAAGCAGAATAGCATTATCAAAAAGAGCCTTCATGAAAAAGAGAAACCTTTTAGTTTCAAATATTGATCTAGGAATTAGAAAGAACTTTTTAAAACTCTATGTGTGGAGCACAGCACTTTATGGTAGCGAAACATGGATTTTAGGAATATCAGAAAGGAAGAAAATTGAAGCATTTGAAATGTGATGCTACAGAAGAATGCTGAAAATTAAGTGGACAGACAAAGTAAGAAATGTATGAGTTTTGGAAATGATGGGTGAGAAAAGGAGTTTGTGGAAGAAGCTTACAGAAAGAAGAGACAGGCTGGTAGGTCATATTTTGAGACATGCTGGATTGGTTAATTTGTTATTGGAAGGAACAGTCGAAGGTAAGAACTGTAGAGGAAGACAGAGATTAGAATATATGAAGCAGATAATTGAGGACGTTGGCTGTAAGGGGTATGTAGAAATGAAGAGGTTAGCACAGGTTAGGAAAGGATGGAGGATTGCATCAAACCAGTCGAAAGACTGACGACAAAAAAAAAAAAGTAAAACGGAATGATGGCAACAGAATTGATATATAGGATAATGCAAGCAGTTAAAGGGGACCTGCAGTGTTAGATGGAAACGGAACCATCGAGAATCCTAAAGATAAGTAAAAACTAAAATCTACCTACTGTACAATGGGTACCTGGGTGACGATGGGTAAGCAGAAATGAAGAGGCAAAGACGTGAAGTGGGGTTATAAGTCATGCACGAATATCTATGAATATAACTATAGAAACGTGACTGATTATATAAATTGTACTTTGTCAAAATAACGTATTAATGGTAGTTTAGGGATCATCTTTGGCAGCAAAGAATAAATTGGGCGATACAGACAAGACCATAGAGATGACTTTGGGCGAAAAAATTAAAGGGTATTGAGGGGCATAAATAAAATGGCTTGATCATACGGAAGCTTCTAGAATAAAACTGCTAAAATTATAGAGAAATATTTGAACCTTAAGCTAAAAGGTAATTTGTATAAAATTCACGTGCATCTAAATGTTGTGTTGAGTAATTTTTAAAATTTGCGAAACTGCGTAATAAAAGTGTGTTAACGTTGAACTTGTAAAGTTTATTTGGTGTCGTATAACTGATGGTACGCTTGGAGTAAAAATAACGAGAAATAAAACAAGACCACATTGAGTTGACAGCATGAATAGTTGTGTAAAATAATCAGATGAGTTCTGTTCAAACTGCTCTTCTTTATCCTATCCTCTTCAATACGGAAGATAGCGGACATACAACTTCCTTCTCTCGGAAGCTAATCTGTTTCATTCTGCACAGTTTCTTCCCGAGTTCGGACAAACATTACTACCTGCAGAGACGTCCATTTACACAGTGGAAACTGTAGCCATCAGTACGGATTAGAAAAGCACTTTCCAAGAATCTTAATACTTACTGACACTAAGAGCGCTCTACAGAAATTACAGAATCCAGTATGGAGTAACAAATGCACCAATACCGTTATGAAATAATCAGAATAGTGTCAGAAGCTTCTTCAGATGGAATACAAGTACACTTTCTCTGGATCAAAGGTCATATAGGAATACTGCACAATGAAATAGTCGAACAACTGGCGAAACAGATCACCAACGAAGGGCACTTTGCAGGCATTGAGCTACCTTGGAGGGATTTCATACCACTAGTCACTAGGAAGGCACACCTTAAGTGGAATGAAGACTGGTCCCGGACGCAGCTACTCAGAGGAAAACACTATGCAGCAGTACAACCAACAGTACCAAAGACACCTTGGTTTAAAGAACACCGTTTAGCAAGAAGACACAACCATTGTTAGGATGAGACTAGGTAACCAGGTTCAAGTACTTGGGGAGTGTATCAGAGGAATGTGGAGGAAATGATGGCGAGATAAGTGAAAGAGGAAGACAAGCAGAGGCATTTCTAACGAGCATTAAAAGCCTGATATGGAATAAAGGGGTGCCACAGAGAAGCAAGAGAGTAATATATCACACATACTATGTGCCTATCTTGATATATCCTGCTGAAACATGGACAATGAAGAAGCCAGCGAAATGAAGTTTTTAAGAGGTAGAATGGGATTTACTACAATGGACAGAATAAGGAATGAAGTTATTAGATGCACCATAAAAGAGGTACCTCTTCAGGAAAGGGGAGCATACTGAGATGGTATGGACATGTAAAGAGAATGGAGGTTAAGAGAATCCCAAGAAAAATCCACCAAATTAAGATGCATGGTAATCGACCCAGAGGAAGACCAAGAGGTGGATGGCTGAAAGGAGTGGAGGAGTGTGTACGGAAGAGAGGAGAGGTCTGGCACAAGGTGGTGACAGAGAGGTGGTGGGATGAAAGAAGCAAATGGGGAGGCTTGAGCATGAAGCAGACCCGGCCAGAGGCTGGAAACTGTTGAGGATGATGACGAGGCTAGGACACAGTTGCTATCCACACCACTTATGTCGCCTCCGGATAATAGAATCACCGATTTGCACCTCCGATCAATAAATCTCCTACCTCAACCACATCATGCTCTCCTGCTCGCGATTCTACAGGCGCCTAGAACAGCTTTCTATCAAATTTCCGGCGAACGTTACCACCATTTCACAATAAAAAAATGTACAGGTCTATAAAGCAATCATCCGCTAACTCCAATACACCGAATTAGATTGTTTGCGGTTATTAAGAGGGAAGTAAGAAATCTGGCAGATTGTTTAGAAATTCAGCGTGATCTTGAGGTTATTTTGGCATGGTGCGCTGAGTGGCAACTTACTCTAAATTGCAAAAAAGTGCAAGACAATGAGCATAACTAACAAAAAGAATCAAATTGTTCAGAAATACGAGTCAAACAATACAGTTATTGATATGGTCGATTCTATGAAATATTTGGGAGTAACAGTACAAAGGAACATGAAATGGGACATACACATTAATTCGTTAGTAGGTAGAGCAAATTCTAGGCTGCGATTCAATCTTGAAAAATTGTAATGAACAAACAAAGGAGATAGCGTACAAATCTCTTGTGCGTCCACATTTGGATTATTATTGTGCCATTAGGGACCCGTTTCGTAACGGGTTGATCGAAAGTATAGAGAAAGTACAGAGAAGAGCCGCTCGATTCGTGACCGCTTGCTACAGTCCTTATGAAAGCGTCACAGAACTGATTAGTAGATTAGGTTGGGAGTCTCTGGTAGATAGACGACACACGTTATTGGTAAACATGCGTACTCCCACTTTCACTTTTGAGTGTAGTGAAATACTTTTTCCACCAACCTATTTGGGTCGGAAGGACAGGAAAGATAAATTAGAGAAATATGGTGCCGGACTGATTCTTATATGAATTCTTTTTCCCCTCGTACCATTAGGGATTGGAATGTACAGCAAAGAGATTAGCTTTGGTGCTGAGCACCCTCTGCCATCACAATTTTGTGATTTGCAGAGTATATATGTAGATGGAGATGAAATGAAGATCTGAAGCTCCCAACACGCTGTAAGAAGATAAGAACAAATATGTAATAGTGTTGAATGCTGGGTAAATGGTTTCAGATCAAAGGCCAAATAAATAAAACAATCAAAAAATATAGTTTCTTCCTTCTTCCATGTAATCCACATATGCTTATCGTCCAAAATTTAATTGTCCTGTAGACCACTAGGCGAATTGTTATTACTGTATTAATTTTTCGTCGCTAAACTTTATAACTTGAAATTTGTTTTTCACAGTTGGCAAGGTCTTCTCATTTTGACAGGACTTTTCAGGATTGTATTGAAAGACCTTAGTCGAAACGAGCAAATTGAAAATTTTATTTTTATTTATAAAAACAACAGAATGCAATAACTTTATGATAACTAGTAAAAAATAGATACTTACAATTTTTTGTTTTTTTATATTGTTCTTAAATACAGTATCGTCAATACGGTTTGCGTGAGTAGGGAAATTTTCACGCGGGTATACAGAAGACTGGAACAGTGAAACCGCGATTAAAGAACTTTAACTGTGCTAAAAAGTTAAATAAGCTTAAAGACATGGCTAAATTGATGATGACTATGGATGGACATCCATTTACATCTCGCAGATCATCCACAATTCTTTTCCACTGTCATCGATCCCCTGCTAATCGATATAAACCCCTTGAGAATCGATATGGACCGCTTCTGGAACCATGTCTCTACATAGATCTCTCGGGCAGAGGGTAACAACAAACGTCCGCTGACATCGATCCCTGGGAATCGACATGTACCACTTCTGGAGTCATATCGCCTCGACTTTGTGATATAGTCTCCACTGGCGTTACGCTTTCAGTCTCTCTGCGGTTGTTTCTCTCGCAGGCTCCAGTTTTTGCGCCTGTCGTGCGACGCGGGCTGCCTACGGCGCAGGCTGTCCTCTCCTTATCGGCGCTTCACGGACCACTTGGTCCCCTCAGCGTAGGCAACCCCTCGCACAAAGGCAGCCCCACGTCAGCGAGCGGGAAGCGCAGCCAATATCAAATCAACCGCCGACACATAATGGACCCGCTTCCGCCCCACTGCTCGGCCGCGCCAGACGCGCGTTAATGCGCTGCGCATCCGACTCTCGCATCGCTGAAGACAGTCCCCGGAAACACATATACAGCACGTCAAACTAGATCTACGATACTTGTTAATCATTGACGGCGAGAGAAGAAAGGATCTTAATTCCTCCAAACAATACGACGTCGTTCGTACTCTTACACTGAAGAGTTAAGAAACTGATATAGACATGCGTATGCAAAGACAGAGATATGTAAACACTCAGAGTACGACGCTGCGGTCGGCAACGCCTATATAAGACAACAAGTATTTTTTTTTATTTTTTATTTATTTTCCATATGCAACATATCCCAGCACCTAGTATCTAATCTGGGCCCTTATTTCCACTCTTTTACATTTACATATATTTGTATCTTATACACATATATATAACATATTAACATATAAACAATGAATGAAAGAAAATTTTGATTCAATTTCCAATAACTATTACATCTACTGTTATTAAACAGAATGGATACCACACCACTACTAAATCTACTATTACTGCTATTGTACCTAATATTACTACTAACATTACTATTACTACTACTAATACTATTACTAATACTACTATTACCACCACCAATTGTCACAGCTGCACTTCGGTCCACTATTGTTCATTTTTCTTGTTGTTGTGTGCGCTCCAAAGGCAGAGTCCCCTGGAACCGGCAGCAAAGTCAGCCGCCCAGGCCATCAAGAAAGTATCTGGCGCAGGCGTTAGATCGGTTATTGCTGCTACAATGGCAGGTTATCACGATTTAAGTGAGTCTGAACGTGGTGTTATAGTCGGCGCACGAGAGATGGGACACACCATCTCCGAAGTAGCGATGAGGTAGGGATTTTCCCGTACGACCCTTTCACGAGTGCACCGTGAATATCGGGAATCCGGTAAAACATCAAATCTCCGACACCGCTGCGGCCGGAAAAAGATCCTGCAGGAACGGGACCAACGACGACTGAAGTGCAACCCTTCCGCAAATTGATGCGAATTTCAATGCTGGGTCATCAGCAAGTGTCAGCGTGCGAACCATTCAACGAAACTCTTCGATGTGGCCTTTCGTAGCCGAAGGCCCACTCCTCTACCCTTGCTGAGTGCGCGAAACAAAGCTTTGCGCCTCGCCTGGGCCCGTCAACACTGACATAGGACTGTTGATGATTGGAAACATGTTGCCTGGTCTGGTGAGTCTCTGTTTCCAATTGTATCTAGCGGATGGACGTGTACGCGTAAGGAGACAACCTCATGGATCCTGCATGTCAGCAGGGGATTGTTCAAGCTAGTGGAGGCTCTGTAACGGTGTGAGGTGTGTGCAGTCGGAGTGACATTGGTTCAATATTATTTTCTATTTAATTTAAATTTTAAACCAATCATAAATAAAAATATATAATTCGTTTAAGCTTTATGAACAGAATTATGTAATGTTACGATGTGGAAGCGAAATGCGTACAGGATTACATCATCACAAAATCGAGGTTATAACCATTATTTAGAAACAACTCTGTTTGGTTAAACAACTGAACAAACGAATTTACAGCACAATGCGTTCAGTTTGTCATTTTTGTCGTGCTTGGAACCTACAGTGATACATGTAATCGCTAAGCAGTGTTTACATCTAAGATCAGTACCCAGGGCATTAAGGATCAGTTAGGACAATTGTGGCCAGCTTGCCTCAGCAGAGGATACAACGGCTTTATGACAGCCCTCACAACCGAATCAGATCATGCATCCAGGCCAGAGGGGGTGCAACGTCATATTGATAAGGGGGCCCACACTGACAAGATCTACGTAAAATTTACAAGAGTTTGTAATCACTTAAATAGCGTCACAACACGTGAAGTTTAATTTAGCTTCCTAATCCCTATCTTGTCGTGTTAGCAGAACAGGCTGAATGGCATGAACAAAATACTGAAGGAAGATTAAGGACTGAACATAAATTAAATCAATACAAAAGTGATGAAATGTAGCAGAAATGATACCAATACTAGTAGATTAAATATAAAAATAGAATCGGATGCAATAAGAGAAATTAGTGAGTTCTGCTTTTTGAGAAGCAAAATTAAAACCGATGGCAGAAGCAGGAATGATGTTAAAAGCAGAAAAGCACTTGCAAAAAGAGCCTTCATGAAAAAGAGAATTCTTTTTAGATCCAAATATTGATATAGAAAAAAAACTTTTTAAGACTACTGTGTGTGAGCACAGCACTTTATGGTAGCGAAGCATTTACTTTAGGAATACCAGAAAGAAAGAAAATTGAAGCATTTGAAATGTGGTGCTACGGAAGGATGCTGAAAATTATGTGGACGGATAAACTACGAAATGAACGAGTTTTGGAAATCATGGGCGAGAGAAAAGAATGTTGTGGAAGAAGCTTACAGAAAGAAGAGACAGGTTGGTAGGACATATTTTGTGACATGCTGGATTGGTTAATTTGTTAGTGGAGGAAGCAGTCGAAGGTAATGAACTGTAGAGAAAGGCAGAGATTAGAATATATGAAGCAGATAATTGAGGACGTGGGTTTTAAGGGGTATGTAGAGATGAAGAGGTTAGCAAAAGTTAGGAAGGCATGGAGGATTGCATCAAACCAATCGAAAGACTGGTGACAGAAAAATAAAATAAAATAATAATAATCCTCCCCTTCTGGCTGCTTCACTCTTTTTTGCCAGGCAGTGACGTCACGTTACTGGAAGCTTCGTATCAAACTCGCTAGATGACGGCGTTGTCGTTAGATACGGAAGCCAGGCTCTGTATGCTTTACACGCGTTATGCTATGGACTGCAAAAGACAACAGCACATATTGTACTGGAAGGCTTGCTACATTATTGTGCTGGAAGCCTGTGTCCGCAACAAGCCTTATGGCTAGTGGTCGGAGGAATTGGCGTGCTCCTGTGGTGACAGTAGCGGTTAAAGCTGCGCTGCGGTCGCTCGGTGAAGCTCTGGCTAATGCTGACGAGGTCGTCGCATTTGCATAATAACTACCGCCCTCTAAACAAACCGCGAACGACCATCAAAACGCTCTCCCGTCATAAACTGTTAAAAAATGAGAACAGCCAATTCTCTTTTTCCCTATGACTCCGTGGTGGCTTTTATTTTTTTTAACAGCCTGAACGAATGGTGCAAACTACCCCACACAGATTAATTAAAATGAGCCACAGTTGATAAAAAGTTGTAAAGCCTTTGCGAGTGCTTTGGAGATAGATTTGTATTTTCTGTTTTTTTTTATATCTCTCTGAAGGTTGCCGGTGAAAGAACAACCAGCATATTGAGTCTGCTAGTTTCTAGCAGACTCAGCAGGAGGCTGGCTCGCTGAAGATGACCATAGGCTTTAGTCGAAACATCGGGAAGAAGGAGAAGTGATTGGATGCAGTGTATATCTTATTATTGACAACTAAGTCGATTTTTCTCTTCAAACATGCTTCTGGTTCAAACAAACATTCGGCAGGTTTCCAGAAACATTTTCTCATTGGATAAGCTTAGAACCGCCTTCACTGACCTTCATTAGGATCAAATACTGTTTAATTGCAGTTGTGAGATGAAATTTATATTTGGAAAGTAGACTAGCTTGTACGCGATTTCTCTAAATACATTTCGTCTTTTCCAGCTATTGATGTGTTTTTCCATATATACAGGAGATATAAAAATAAAAATTTTCTGCCGCAAAAGCTAGATTGGAAAGCGTACTGGAAGTAGTCAGACAAAACAAAGCATCGCTTTCCGGAAGAAGTGGGTTCGAATTCCCGTCCAGAGATCGCTTTTCTTTACTTTTATCTAAAATGACTCTAGGTAAAATTTAGAAAGATTCCGCCAAAAGGCTATTGTCAAATTCTAACCCGCCTCTACCCCCAGTCTGTCATCGCCTCTAATACTTCTTTATTATTATTTTTTTCACTGTAATTTAATTGCTATGGAGCGCAATTTCCTTACGCGCCCATTTTTCCCCTATCCCGTAGCCATCTACTTTTGCCCTCTACAAATTTCAACTTTAAATGGTTTCAACATTTTTGGTAAATTATTCATCATTTCTCTTGATAACTTATTCCAATTCCTGACCCCCTTACCTCTGAAAATAAATCTTCCCACACCCTTGTGCCTGAAATCGAGTACCACCTTGTGGTCATGGTCATCTTTTTCCCTTCCATACATTACTTTTAATTCTTCCAAACATATCTTTCCATGCCTCATCACCAATATACGCCTTATACACTCCAATTACCCTTTTCACCCTCTTCTTTCTTCCAGTGAATCCCATTCCAGCTCTTTTATCACATCGGTTACTGATTGTATTCTGCGGTAATTTCCAGAGCCCTTCTTTGTACTCGTTCCATCACCTGTATTCAGTATACAAAATGTGGGTCCCATACTTTACCACCATATTCAAGTAATGGTCTGACCAAAGTTTTGAAACCCAATGCCTTTACTTCTCTCGTACATACCCTTATCACTCTATCCAACAAGTGCAGGATTCCTACCACCTGTCCAATGTGTTCTGTCCAATCAAGCTGGTTATCAAACGTAATGCCAAGATATTTCCATTTATAGTCTTCAACAAGCAAGGACATCAATAAGGTGCAAAGGCACCAGAAAAACAGACCGAATATACCAGAACATACGATGAATGTTACCTACAATCAGTGAATTCTTCCCGTGCTGTGTGTCGGCTGAAGAATACTGAATCAGCTGAAAGCCACTAGCCCAAAGAGCTGACGAAAGATCGAGCTGTGTTTTTCAAGGGAAGCGACATCAGATCGGTGCCATAGGTCAAAGATGTTAAGCGAGAAGTGTTAGAGTGGCGCCAAAGAGATCGTCAGAGATCTAGAGGAAGACCACCAGACCAGTTGTCGGAGCTAACTGGGAGAGGATCGTCCAAAATAGTTTAACCTCGAGAAAGTTCTATCTGAACTTATGATTCTAAGAAGCCAGCACAGTATATATAGTCCCTACTATTTTTTTTTTAAATTGAAAATCCAGAAAACTGCAATCTTCATGCTGACATAAACAGCTCTAATGCTTGGAATATATATAACATTCACAATGATCACAAGTCATTGCCAATTGTACAGAAACGGATAACACTCACAAGAGCTTCTTTATTCACTGTCCAACCATAACAGATAAAATGTTATCTAACAAAACCTATCAACTTTAAATCCAGACTGAAAGAGTTTTCGGTTCAGAACACATTCTATTATAATATATTACATATTATGTAATAAATTTCTTCTTGGAATTTGGTAACCATTCATGATTGAGAAAATACTGCATATTTGCTGTACGGAAGTGACAAAGTCCTTCACAATTACTGCGATGGTGTTTGGATTTTCTTTATGCTGAAACCGTTTACAAACTCAGCAATTAGCTTATCTGTAAATCCCATTGAAATGTAATAAGTTAATAACTAACATGCTACAATATGTATTTGCAGATTCCAATGGAAATTTATTCAACAAATGGGTTTTTAACAGGTTATCAATAGTTGGTAAAATAACTGGTTTCATCCAAAAACTGTTCTCCCGTGGGGTCAAAGTGAACATATCCAATCTAATCTAAACAAGGTGACAATAATTGGTGATTGCATTGGTTGAAGATGATGAAATTCTTAATGATACGATTCATCGGTTGTACTTAAGGCACAAGTACTAGCAGCAGAAGACTACCAGAAAAGAAAAATCTGTCAACTTCGATTGGTCGCCAAACCCGGAACCTAAGAATAAGACGGCAGCGTGTTAGCCATTTCGCTTCCGGGGTCGGTTGTACAACTGTGTTTTGCCTTTTGGTGACAATTGGTGTTATCATAATGCAAAGATTTAAGTAATGGTTAATGTGTGGCATTAATGTGATAAAAATAAAAAAAAAAACCCAAGAAATCAGCGTTTCGGATGGAAAATAATTTCTGCTGAAAGTATTTCACAAGCGTCACAAGCTTGAATTTTGTAAAAGATTTAATTGTATGGTTAGAAAACTCAGTGGGCAAAAGGCGAAGACACATACAGGTATTTATAAATATTTTTGGGCTTATACCTAACGAAATATTCAACAAATGAATAATGGTCCGTATTGCTCCATTGATTGAATTTAGATATCTGGTCATTGCTATTCTGATGAACCTATCAGAAGTTAGGTTATTTGGAGATGACATAATGTTCTGTAATAGGATCAAAAAGATACTGTGAACAGCTGCGGAGTAATCTGGACAAGATATCTAGTAGGATACGTCAACATGGGATCAATATAAATAAAAAGAAGAGTCAGCATATTAGATACACAAATAAAAAAAACTTAAGGTTGATTGTGATTGTAAGGTGGAGGAAGAATTGCCTGTTGAAGACTTGAAATGTAAATATCTTGGCATTACGTTTTGATAACAAGCTTAACTGGGCAGGACACATTGGTTAGGTAGTAGGAAAGGGTTTCAAAGTTCTGCACTTGTTGGAGAGAGTGATGAGGGGATGTACGAGAGAAGTAAAGGAATCGGGTTACAAAACTTTGGTCAGACCATTGCTTGAATGTAGGGTAGTATGGGACTCACAGTTGGTATATGAAATACAGTAGATGGAGGAGGTGCAGAGAAGGGCTGCTAGATTTGTCCCTGGAAATTACGACAGAACACAATCAGTAACTGATATGATAAAGGAGCTGGAATGGGATTCATTGGAAGACAGGAGGAGGGTGAAGAGAGTCATGGATGTGTGCAAGGAGTATATTGGTGATGAGGCCTGGAAAGATATTGGTGGGAAAGTTACTAGAGGTATATGGAAGAGAACAGATTATCATGACCACAAGCTGGCACTCGATTTCAGACATATGAATGTGGGAAAATTTTCTTTCATATGTAAAGGGTTACCAAGAGAAATGATGAATAATTTACCAAAAATGCTGAAATTCGTAGAGGCCATAAGTAAAAGGGTGCAATAAAGGAGGAAATTGGCTGTGTTGGGAAATTTCCACCGGATCGTATGTACTCCCGCAATTGAATTAAATTAATTAAACTAGGAGGCAGAAGTGAAGAATCTTTCTTAAATTTTCTTTGTTCTTGGGGACGGGACGGGATAGAGGTAGAATTTCTTTTAATACTATCTTAGAGATCTGTTTGTCGCTGAATAAAATGCATCATGCTGCCAAAATCACTAGAATAAGTGCGAAAACATTTTTTTATTTACTTATTGCTTTACGCCTCGTCGACGGCTAAGGTCATTAGAGGCGGGATGGGACTGGTGACAAGGAACGGGAAGGAATTCGACCATGTCCTCTTTGAATGAAACATCCCGGTATTAGCCTGGAGTGATTTGGGGAAACCAAGGAAAACCCAAATTTGGATGCCCGGACGGGGATTCGAACCCGCGTCCTCCCGAATGCGAAGCCAGAAGGTTAACAGTTCACCCACACGCTCGGTACGAAGTTACTAAATGAAATTAAGAGGGTTCGATTATATCCGTTTACAAGAGTCTATTTGAATTTTCTTAAGCGTCTTTTTCGTCGTCCAGTACGACGCAGGACGTCGCGACGCTTTAAACTGCGTCCGCGTTGGACCGCAGCCCCCCCGTGGTTCGACTTTTCCCCTCGAGCGCTAGCGCGGGATGGGGTTGGATTGTAATCGCCCATAGTGTTTGGGGGAGGGGAGGTGGCTCGACAAATGACCGCGCGAATCCGGTTAGCGCGCGATATATCAGCGCCGACTGTCGACCGCTGTTTCGATAATTACAGCGCTCCCCGCCGACGTTTCAATTAAGCAAATGCCTCTCCGCGACAATGGCGCTACCCGCCTCGCCCGCGCCGCTTTTAATCTCGTCACTCTAATCGGCCCTAATGCACACGGCCAGGCACACACCTGCCCTCATCATTTGTTTCCTCGGTCGCTGTCTTCAGTTTTTACTCTCCTCTTACCTTCATTGCGTCTGCGAGGTGACAAGAGTTATCTGCGATAATAATATCGACTTCTGTATGTGCACCCGTAATTTGTTTTAAGAGACACTTTATGGAACAAGGAAATCTGTGGTGGAGGATTATCTTTGAAAAACAAGAGGAGGTCGGAGACAATAAGATCGTTGGAGGATTATTATTATCACCAATACTAATAAAACGCTGAGCTGTGTCACTGTGTAGCCATGTCCGTCACACAGCAAGCCTTCAAAGCCAAAGTAACAGCGACCAGCGATATTACTACATAGTAGAAATTATTAGCTTCATTTGATAACAGTTCTATTTATTTAAGAAATTATTGGCCAAAACACTAAACGGAATGAATATTTCGTTAAAATCATCATATTAATTATTAATTGTTTTTTTATATCTATATTTACTCTATGTAGATGTTTTGTTAGGTATACTTTCTGTCCATAGACATATAATAAATAATTTTTAAGGTTAATGGGTATTATTTGATAACAATTGTATTTATTTCGGCAACTGCGTTCAACCCATTGTTTTACAAAGTATTTATATTCTAAATAGACGTTTTCTCTATATTCTGTGTGACTGTTATTGCAAACTCCAAGAAATGAATTACTAAAACAATTAATTAAAATTATGCATTGGGTTTAAATGAGCGTATTGATTATTGGCTGCTTTTATTACTGATTTCATTTTATCAATAGCGTGTAAACAGTTGCAATTGGTTAAATTTAGATCGCGGTACATTCATTGCATTCCAACGCTGGTGATATAAGTAATGATTTTCGAATTATTATTAGTGGAGCTTGTGGTTTGGCTGAAATGCAGCCTGGACCAGAATGGCAACTGGCACAATTTTTTTAGCATAATTCACCATAAGTTTATTCTTACTAAACAATTTAAGTTACTTTCATAAGCTCCATATTACTGAAGTTATAAAGTTACTCCATGCGGATGGAAGCAGTTTTATATTTATCGAGCTGAAGGTGGCCTGGACCAGGAATGAAACTGATATTACGCGATACGGCAGAAGGTTTTGGGATTCTTAATTTAGTTTTAATTTCATTGGTTCCACACTTTTGACGTCATTAATACGTTAGAAGTAACAATTGTATCGCTATGTAAACTACAAACCCAAATGTATATAACATTACAAAATCCAGGTTATGAGCATTACATAATAACAATTCGATGTAGTTGAGCAACCGCATAAAAATGACTTCCCAGAATACTGCATTCAACTCGTGATGTTTGACGGGGTTGATAGCTAGTTAAGAATAAAGAAGTTGGCTTGTTATTTTCATTATAACAAAGAATAAAAGTAAGGTCTTTTTTTTGAGTGAAGAGGAGCAGAGATGTAACTGTCTGTTAAAAATAAAAAAAAGGAAGAGATAAATTAAATAAAGAGAATCTATGTTATAATCATGTGATTAGTATTTCGTCGAAGGCCATTATTCAAAACTTGTAAATACAACAGCACGTGGTGTTCCAAAACTGTCACCCATCCAAGTACTAACCACACCCAAAGCTGGTTAACCGCGATGATCGGAAGACAAGTGGTTTTTTGATTCATCTTTTTATTTCCAATCAATTTCAATCCTTTTTTCTCTTTGCCAATTGACATTCATATCTATGCTGAATGCCTTTTACGTAAAAAGGTAAGATTATACCGACTAGTAAAAACAATCATCTTAGATGGGTTCTTCACACTTCCGTATTATCTGTCCGTGCTTTCTTGAAGTGCTGCTTCTTGCTTTTCCTCTAAAACTAGAAGCAACCACAACAACAAAATATCCATCTAGCAAATATATTGCCATTATTTACAGTCTCAACTATTTACAAGAACGCCTCTGTCATTTTTAATATTTCCCTTAAAAAAAAAAAAAAAAAAAAAAAAAAAAAAAAAAAAAAAAAATAACTTTGCCTAAGTATGATAGTAACAACCAGGAAAAGCTACGATCATTAAAAGTAAAACATTGACAGCTGTGTATGAGAGTGAAAATAACTAGTCGTTTGTCTTACGGGAAAGGTTCTGTATCCAGTTTTTGGTTAGACAGGGTACAGTATGTAAGGAAAGTGCTACCAGGGGATATATGCTACATTGGATTAAAATATGTGATGAACGAGACAAGTGTAGGTGTTGCCTGTTCATTGTGTGTGTGTGTGTGTGTGTGTGCGTGTGTCTGGGATGTGTTGAGTGGGGGGTGGGGATATTCACGCCTCTCCCGTAATTAAGCGGTTTCCCATCGCCTCCCGCGGGCACGTGATCGAACTCCCTGAGTGAGTCGTGGTCTGAATGCAGAGTTCCGCGTCCAGAAGAAAGTCTCGTTCAGGAGATAGACTCGCGTTCAGATATTAGTACGGTGGCTCAGTGCTTAAGGCGTCTGACTGGAGGTCCCCGGTTCGGATCCGTATTTCAGCAGGATATTTATAGGCCCATAACTTGACCTTCACCTCTGGCACTGATTGTTTCAATGTGATTTTAATTGCTTAAGAATTGTTAGAATTCCAGAAACGTCGGTGGGAAGTCTTTGAATTAGTCTGGAATTTTCTGTAAC
>JARYHS010002948.1:0-23463 GCA_031002005.1 Vandiemenella viatica
ATGAATCAATTAGGTATAGAAGTCTTCTAAGCAGAACATAGAATTATTCCCTGCTAATGTAGAAAGAAAGGTGAAAGAACTGCAACAAGAAACTATAAAACAAATGCAACTACTCTTATCTTTTTATGAGTAAATATAGTTTGTATCATTTAATCAAAAAAATTATTATTGAGGTGATAAAAATTATTTTCTACAATACCTCAAGAACAGAAGAAACCCGTAGCAGTGTATATTAAATATGTTTTCTCAATAATTCATCTTTCACAGAAGTGATTATGATCACCATGTAGTTCAGGATATTTGTAATTACAAATAATTATATGATGCAAATATTAGTGATATCCATTATATACCCAATAATTATAATGATAATCTAGCAACAGAACATTTTAAATATTGTCAATAGGAACAAATTACATTCCATCATTTTGGTAAGGGAACAAACATTAATATAGTATGTTGATTCTTGGCTGTCCGGGTGGCGCCGCGTCATGTTTCTTGAAACCGACGTTTCGACCCTCATTCTGGGGTCTTCTTCCAGGGCAGAACTGCGTCTTCAGCCAGCGAGTGGTCTTGTTTTATAGTCGAGGCCCGCGTCCGTCTAGATGGTTCGATTTGTCCGGCCAATCAGAGGTCCGAGCCGTCACGTGGTTCGTTGGCCTGGCGGGGCACGGCGCGGTCTGGTGGGAGGTGACACGTGACATGCTCTCTCCGCAACAGCGAGAGCCAGGCGTCGTGCAATTTCAGCCCGTTGTCTTCGTTGATATTGTTTGGGCGTTTAGCGATTTCTAACGCCTCCTTTACCCTCCTTGGCCACCATTTATCCTCACGCACTATAAGTGCATTAAATAGATTACGCCAGCGCGAAGACATCGTGATACTTCCTGCAGATAAGGGAAACGCAACAGTATCGATGAAATCAGAAGACTACCACAATAAGGTGGTGACGCTTTTAGAAGACGAGACATATGCCCCGCTAGATAGGAACCCTCTACGCAAACTGAGGTCTGAAGTGGCATCTCTTGTCAATAATTCTTCAGAGATCGAACAAGATATCAAGGCTAGACTAAAGAGAAATAACACCTCTACTCCTCGGTTCTACGGCTTGCCAAAAATACATAAGCCAGAAGTTCCTTTACGGCCGATCGTCAGCGCAATTAACTCTCCAACTCATCCACTAGCCCGCTATGTCGCCGAAAAACTGAAACCCTTGTCAGAAGGTATCGCTTCGACAGTCAGAAATAGCTCACATTTCGTTGAAATCATATCATCACTTAAAATCAAAGAAACTGACATTCTAGTGAGCTTTGATGTCGTGTCGCTCTACACTAACGTACCGGTGGAAGAAGCAGTGACAATAATACGCACCAAGCTATCGGCCCTCAACATCTCCGAAGAGTGGGCTGACCTGGCCGAGTTTTGTCTCAAATCAACGTTCTTCCAGTACGACGGGAAATTTTACGCCCAAGTGGAAGGAGCGGCCATGGGCTCACCGCTTTCGCCGATAACGGCGGACATCTTTATGGAGGCGCTGGAGACCGAAATGTTGGATAACGCGCCCCTCAAACCGCTGCTGTGGTTACGTTATGTTGACGACACTTTTGTTGGTTGGCCCCATGGACGAAGTGCCCTTGACAAATTCCTGGATTATATAAATAAAGCACATCCTAAAATTAAATTTACCATGGAAACGGAGGAACGAGGACAGCTGCCGTTCCTAGACGTGTTGACGACGGGACCCTTGGACACTCAGTGTATCGGAAGCCGACACACACCAACAGATATCTACATGCCCCATCGCACCACCACCCAGCAACAAAAAGAGGCGTCCTCACGACCTTGTGTACAAGAGCGACGAAAGTGTGTGACGCAAACAGCCTGGCGACGGAGTTGGAGGCACTGCAACACACATTCAAGTCCAATGGCTACCATAATAATTGTATTATACGGGCATTACATGCAGCCACGACAGATAAAAACGCCAGTTCAACATATAACCAAGCCACCTCTCAGGAACACCAAGTTGTGGTTTTACCCTACATAAGTGGCGTTACTGACAGAATCGGAAAGCTGTTCAAAAAAGTCGACATAAAACCTGTCTACAAACCGCACAGCAAAGTCAGTAACCAGCTCGTCAAGGTCAAGGACAGACTGCCTCCACTACAGGCTGCCAGGGTGTATGAGATTCCGTGCACCTGTGGTCGGGTGTACATAGGAGAGACGGGGCGCACTATAAGGGAGAGGCTGCATGAGCAAATCCGCAACTATAAATCGAGTAACACCGAAAAATCCGCCATTGCACGGCATGCAGCTGAAACCAATCACGCTATAGACTTTGAAAATACCACACTTATAGTGCGTAAGGATAAATGGTGGCCAAGGAGGGTAAAGGAGGCGTTAGAATTCGTTAAACGCCGAAACAATATCAACGAAGACAACGGGCTGAAATTGCACGACGCCTGGCTCTCGCTGTTGCGGAGAGAGCATGTCACGTGTCACCTCCCACCAGACCGCGCCGCGCCCCGCCAGGCCAACGAACCACGTGACGGCTCGGACCTCTGATTGGCCGGACAAATCGAACCATCTAGACGGACGCGGGCCTCGACTATAAAACAAGACCACTCGCTGGCCGAAGACGCAGTTCTGCCCTGGAAGAAGACCCCAGAATGAGGGTCGAAACGTCGGTTTCAAGAAACATGACGCGGCGCCACCCGGACAGCCAAGAATCAACTGACTCTGGCCGCGGAAGCCTACGATTACATTAATATAGTATATTGACACTCCCTTGTGATTAGTGGAAAATGCCACATATACAAGGATAATACAAGAGCAAGGCAATACCGTAACAATGTCTGTAATCTCTGTTCAAAGATAATATTTCTTACAAATTCAACATAAGAACACATGAGAAAAAATATTAATATTCAAATAAACAACTTTTACTGCCAACTACTGTAAAACATATAACCCACTAAGGCTATTCTTATATTCCAATAATGGTTTATAATCATTCAAACACACATTTTAAATTACATTTTCAATTAAACCATCAGCACACTTATATGTCAAAATAATCATTTTAAATCATTAAATAAACCAAATAAGCTAAGTAAATTTACATTACAAGAACATTACACATTAAATTTATCTGAATTAAAAGTATTGTGTATACAAACTTCACAAGAAAATGGGCACTCTCCAGAATGAAACTGCTGATGTTTCTCAATTTTGCTTCACCGTGTAAAAGATGTTCTGCAATCATCACAAAAATTTGGCCATTCACCTTAATGAATCCTCTGATGAATCTTAAGATTCCCACAAATAGAAAAAGATTTTTTAGAAACAACACAAAATTGGGCTTTTGAGAGAATGAATACTCTGATTATTGTTACGAATCCCAGATATTGTAAAGGATTTAGCACAAACTTAGCTAGGAAAGGGACATTTACTTGAATGAATCCTTTAATAATTTTTAAAGGTTCCACAAGCTGTAAAGGATTTTACACAAAGTTGTCATGAAAATGGACATTCGCCTAAATGAATCCTCTTATGAATCTTAAGAGTCCCAGACTGTGTAAAAGATTTGTTACAAACATCACAAGAAAATGGGCGTTCACCTGAATGAATCCGCTGATGTTTTTTAAGATCCCCAGAGTTTGTAAAAGACTTTCCACAAACTTCGCAAAAAAATGGGCGTTCACCTGAATGAATCCTCTGATGTCTTTTAAGATCCCCAGCGTTTGTAAACGACTTTCCACAAACTTTGCAACTAAATGGGCGTTCACCTGAATGAATCCTGTGATGATTCTTAAGAGTCGAGGATGTAGTAAAAGAATTTCCACATATTTTGCAAGGAAATGGGCTTTCATCTGAATGAATCCTCTGATGATTCTTAAGTTTTCCAGAATCTGTAAAAGATTTTCCACAAACTTTACAAGAAAATGGGCGCTCACCAAAATGAATCCTCTGATGAATCTTAAGATTCCAAGACACTGAAAAAGACTTTCCACAAACGACGCAAGGAAATGGGCGTTCGCCTGAATGAATCCTCTGATGTAGCTTAAGATTCCCAGATTTTATAAAAGATTTACCACAAATTTCACAAGAAAATGGACGTTCGCCTGTATGAATCCTCTGATGAATCTTAAGAGTCGCAGACTGTGTAAAAGATTTGTTACAAACATCACAAGTAAATGGCCGTTCGCCTGAATGAATCCTCTGATGGTTGTTTTAGATTCCCAGATTTTGTAAAAGACTTTCCACAAACTTTGCAAGAAAATGGGGATTCGCCTGAATGAATCCTCTGATGAGTGTTAAGAGTCCCGGACATTGTAAAAGATTTTTCACAAACTCTATAAGAAATTGGGCATTCACCAAAAAAAATCGCTTGATGCACTGCTACATTGGTTCTTAGATGTTCAGTTACAAATTGTGTCTCCTTCTTGGTGTGAATGTCACTTTTAGAATCAGAACTACACCTAGGAACACAAAAATAACCACACTTAAATGTTGTAGTAATTTGTTAAACAGTTCTTAGGAATAACTATGCTAATTTTTTTAAACTGAACTAGAAACTTATCATTTAAGAATTAAACATTGTTTAATATTAATCAGAAAAGAGAGAATAAACAGGAAAATAAACACATAGAACACCTCAATGTTTTTAAAAGTAAACATGAATGAAATAATAAAGTTATAGAACTTATAAGAAAATAAAAAGTCTTCTTATAAAACAATTAATTCACCAATAAGGTTAATTTTAGCAAAAAAGAAACAGAATCCTGATTATACATAATTTACATGAGGAAATCTACAAATTCTTCAGGACCAATCACCTACAGTAATCAATAGAATAAAATGTCTGGTTACTAAGATAGAAAATGTTTTTTATATTAATTATTACTATAAATATGATTTCAAAGTTATGAATTATATGGTAAGAAGGTATTGTTTAAACAAAATTATATTTTTAGTAAATTACCCGCTATACTTAACCACTTATTCATGTGGAACAGCATAAATGGTATCTAATGATATCAATAATAATAATATAAATAAAAATATGGATTCAATAAAACAATTTTGTATTGACTTGTAAACATGATAAATAATTTTTTGCATCTATGTGCGAACAGACAGACACTATAGGTCAAGAGTTCTATCTCCTGTTCTCTTTATTAAATGGAACAATGAGAGTGACCCAATCAGCCAGCAAGTCAAACAACACCAAGAAGCAAGGAACAGAACATGTCTGATGGAAAAATTAGCTGTTTGAGAATATCTGGAGACAACCTCAGTAGGACTTTGGAAATTTCCTATAATTGAGACAAATATTGTTTTGGAATATGTATATAAAAATTTCAAAGTGAATGTACATTATGTGAAATATAAGGAGTGGATGCAGCAGAGCAAAGAGACTCTGAGTATGGACAGTTCACTGTGACAAGCTAAACAGTGCCAGCAAATATATTTATAGAAAATTAATATTTAACATTCAAGAAATATATATATGAGCAAATAACGTGTATTTTTTTTAATTTCTTTGGGGGGGGGGTTTCCTGAAAAACAATAAAATAAATATATCTAAGGGTCCTATACAGGTAATAAAAGTTAGGTCAGACCACTGCCTCAATACAGTGGTGTAGTTTGGGGTACACATTTTTGGTGTCAAATAAAGGAGTTGAAGGACATGCAAAGGAAAGCAGTTGGATATGTTTAAGGAAATTACTATAGGAGCCAGGCAGTAACTTATATGATAATAGAGCTGGATTGGGAGTCATTCTAGGATAGGAGGAGAGTGAAGAGAATGCTGGGAGTGTACAAGGCATATGTTGGAATGGAGCTTGGAGGGATATTGGTTGAAGGGGAAAGTTTTCTTTTGTAGGTAAAGATGTAAAGGATAGGCATAAATTACCAAGGGAACATATCTAATATTTACCAAATATGCTGAAGGAATTTAAAATTAAAATTTATTAGTGGCAAGAGTAGATGGGTGGAGGAATTTAATTCTTAAAGTATACAACATGATGATAAAAATAACCACAATAAAGGTATAACTATCATGATATGTAGGGAACTTCCAAAAAAAATGCACTCTATTGCAATTCAGTTTAATGATATTTTGTCACCAATTTATAGAAAACTTGCACAGTCACTGATAAAACATTTTGCGAACACATTTATTTGCTATGCCATAATTATTGTGATACACATAAAATACAAATATCTATAAAGTAATTACTACTAACACCAAAAGTAAAAGAAAAATCTATGTTAGATCAAGTAAGCATCATGTGTGACGATCTTGTGCTGTCGCTCTGCGATTTGAAACCCCAGATACAAAATAAATGCTTTTAATATAACATCTAAAGTTTTCAATTTAAAGCTCCTCTAAAAGTGAATGTCTGCTTAAGAAAACATGCAGGTACTTCATATACTAAATACATATTACAGCAACTGAAATGTTTTTAGTTTGTGAGCGTAGTAATTATCTGGAGAGAATAGCTTTCCGAAAAATACCATTCACATATTCTGCACATATTTTCCACACTTCTTTTTGACCCGGGCTATGGAACACCACTGGCGAAGTTAAAAATATTTTTTAATTTTTTTTTTAGTTTTAGAGGCGTATAAATGTAATATAATTATTACTCTGTAGTTACCCATGGTTAATAATTCTTTTTGTGTGATAAGCCTTGGAAAATGGTACAACACACAGTGGTACATTACATGTTCTGCATTGGTTTCTTGATGCACTTTCTGTTTCGAAGATACAGCGCATTAACGCATTGGCGTGCTCTTCTTTGAATTTTCAATATGAATGAAATTTGGAAAATCTCTCCCAGTAAATCCTTGACGATATTTTTTATCAGAGCATCTTCCATTGCTAGGTTCGTTCTGTTCTGTGGTATATGCTTCAACAAGTTCTCTAAGGGGGCGTCCATAAATTACATGAGATGAAATAGGGGGGTCCGGAGAAATCTTACCAAGGGGGAGAGGGGGTCAGCGGAAATCTCACGTGATATTTTTGAAATTATTGTTGGACTGTAGAGATAAAAAAAGGTATACAAATGACGCAAATCGATTTGAGGGGGGTATTTCCTCGAAAAGTACAGCTTTGGAAGGTTTAGACCTAAAAAAAAGGTCTCAAAAAGTTGCGAGGGCTATTTCTAGGGGGTAGGAGTGGGTAGTGTCATGAACCAGATCTCACAAGAGGGGGGGGGGGTCTGGAAATCCGGAAAAACACCTCACGTAATTAACGGATGCCCCCTTACCAGAGACAGATGAAACTCTGCAACTGGCATTTTTCGTCCAGTTACTACTCAGTGAAGAGCGTGAGCATTTAAAATGCAGTGTTCGAGAATGTGGAAAAAGAACTTTTTATACCACTTCATAGTGAAAATATAGTGTGAACTGATTCTCTCGTATCTGTTTGTCTCATCAGCAATAGATATCATATGATCTTCTGTTAGAAATATCAAGAAAAATGACAAACTGCTGGAATGTTAGCGTAATCTACACTTGCATCCTGCAGCTTAATCGTCAAGCACATGCGGTCAAACATGTCATTATAGCATTCTATTTTTAAACACATTTCGCTCTCACTATCTGTAGCTTCAAATTATGAAGAATTTTCACCTCTTGTGGAGGCAAACGGTCATTTTCCACTAGCTGATGTACACGGCTTAGGAATATTAGATCAAAATCCTGTCAAAGGGTCATCACTGTCATCCATAGCAAAGAGATCATATTCACTGTTGCTTCTAGTAAGAATCACCATGATTTCTTCCACTGTACAAACACGACGGTGTGCCATTTTCTCAGCATAAACTAAAAGGAAAGGAGCAACACAAATTAGATCGCAGCTGCCAACGCTCAAAGGCTGAGTGAGGAAAACAACTAACCACCCTGGGTGGAAATATGGCTTTATGACCAGGCTGATAAGAGGCTAGCGCGTTAACACGTGCAGAGCACACAGGGACCCGAGCGGCTGAACGTGTTAACACATCCAGAGCACAGACAGGGTGGCAAGGCAGCAGTAGTATACACGCGAGTTAACATGTCAATAGCAGTCAAGGGTTAAAAAATAAAAATTCACTATTCAGTAACTAATGAACCAGCCTTGAAAATGCAGCTCAACATATCATCAGTCTGAAATGATATGTCTTACTCAAAATTATAATTTTAATCCTTAAGCCATGATTCACTGACATATTGAATTGCTAATCAGTTTAGGCACACAGCAGTTGCAGTACGTTTAGTTTATTAATACCAGACCAACATCGATCATCCATAGAGGCCAAAGTACTGTTTCTTTCAAACAATATAGTATCTCTGTAAAAACACAGATATAGTAACACTATTTTTAAAGTAGAACTTCTTTTTATACATAGTTCACTAGTTACCAAGACTGGATAGCCACACAGCCAGATGAAGCTGTATTGCAACCAGACACTAGATGATCATTTTAGAATAAAATTTAGACATATCAAAATATACAATAGCATAGCTTTTAGATTCAGACTGTTGCTTATAAGAGCACACATAACTTGTTAATTGCACAAAGTGATGGCACCTTCTGATACAGAAAACATAATTTCAATAAGAAAAAACTTTGGTCAATGGAGAATGCGATTAACCAAGACAAGTTAGCCACAGATGCTGAGTGAGGCAAAACTGAAAACAGACACAAGAGAAGCAGACATAAATTTATAACAGCACAGTTGTATTAGCCAACATCATATTCACTAAGACAACTGCATACACCTGCATACAAATTTATAATTATTATTAATAGTATTAGACATTACTTGTCATTAGCTTAAAGTGTTGATAATTAGGTGGATGTAGCTCTCCAGTATAAGTGAAAAACTTTGGCACCAGGAATTAACCTGTTACAACATTTAAAAAAATTTGTTTCTGCATAAATATAAAATATGAAGTCCTACCCTTACCTGCTTTGTGATGTTCTGATTTTGTATTTATGCACCTGTAGTTTCATCTCATCTTTAAACACTTCAGAACACTGTTTACAAGTATATATAGGGGCAGAAATAGCTGAGACATGGTAAAAGACATGTTTTGTTAGAGAGCACCATGATAAAAATGTCTGTTCACAGAATGCACAGGTAAGTTCCAATAATGTGGGTGCTTTAAACAATAGTCTAAAAAAAGAGAGAAACTATTTTTAGTTCACTTACCACAAAATATTGATTAAAATTAATACAGAGCTATATTCAGGTAGTAAACAATATGTCACATAAAAGATTAAAGCAATAAAATTTCTGAGCTCTTTAGGTAAATCAGTATAATAGGTTTTTTGCATTGCTTTACTAGATCCTCATAACCACACCAGTCTCGATTTAATATGCTTTACAGGAAGCGATTAGTCTTTTGGACACCTTGAGAGCATAGCCTATTTTTTGGGATTCCTGTTGGTACCATGAGATACCAGAAAATGGCCATCAGCTTCTGGTCAGAGGATACACACAAGGCTTGATTTGCGATCCTTTAAGTAGTGATATGGGACTAGAAGTAGCATACAGAAGCTTCAGATAATACTGATACTGTTAGCATTAAATCCTTTGTCAGTGAATTTTCATTGTTGCTATAAAGGAATTTTTGAATGTAACTGAAAACAACAACATACTATTTAGCAATCCTACTAAGGGTTGTACATCTGTTAGAATAAGATTGGTACCTCATTAGGAGGGTTATATCAGAATGCCAATGTAAAGACTGAAATTAAACCTATTAGCAGAAATCCAGTACACAGATACCTAAGCTCTCAGTTTGATAAGTATTTAAATTTTGAAGAGCAGCGCCGGAAGATAACAGGACAGCAATGGATATCATAAATAAAAATACTAGAGACAATCAGAAAATATTTATTATTTTATTCCATGTAATAAGGAAAAACCGAGGGTGGTTGATAAATGGATATACACTAGCTTAGCATTCAAGAGGACAAAGGTTTTATTTCCTGCCCAGCCATCTAATTTCAGTTTTTTATAGTTTTCTGAAATCTATCAATGAGAAAGCTGGGATGATTGCTTCACAAATATCATCGTCAAATTCCTTCCTTGCCCCCAATCCTTTTCCACCTCTAATGAACTTTGACATGGTGTAAAACTCCAAGCAAAAAATAACAAAACAAAAAATTTGAAAGTGTATGTATGATAAGAAACTGTGATACCTATATAAGCATATTATTACGTCTATTGACACTTTCTAACAGGTAGACAATAAATATTTTATCAAGGCACTGAAAGCATTTGTATCACAGTAATGCACACACAGTAATTGTATTGATTAATTCCATTCTTCCCTAAGGTAACCACATATGTCTAAAAACCAGAACTATCAAGGGACAGTTATTGACTGTTGCCTACACCAGATTATGTACCAAGTTGAATTCAGTATACAAAATTTTAAACAATTATTTTTATACAGAGATTATTATACATCTTGGAAATTATGTTTCAAATATTACTTACAATTGAAACATCATTTGAGTCAATGAGTGCATTTGTACATGTTGATATATGTTGGTGGAAGACTGTCGCAGATGTTGATACGTGTGGGTGAGCTGGAGAATAAATGTGTTTGGTGTAAGTGGGCATGGATGTGAACATATATGGTTCAGTGAGTCAGATGGCTCATGTTGATGACTTTATGAGTGATAGATTGTCTAGTTATGGCACTGTCAAGCTACCAGTCTGAATGACATGGACAGAATATTTGAACAATAAAAATTAGAAGTTTATTTTAATTTCTTTGTGTCTTTGGAGACAGTTTCCTCAGCCGATGCATTAACCACTGAGCTATCACGCTGCTCTACAAAAATGGAATTAGAAATATAGGCAAATGCAATTATTGAATAGTCAATATGGCATGTAGATTAGTCTAATCCAAATATGAAGGTAAGTTGAGCAAATAAACTACAAATAATATTTATAAACTACCCCAGTCATTCGCGATTTGGAGCTCTACGATGTTGCTCAATATACCATTCTCCTTTTATAGTCCCAATATGTAATCATTGGCATTCGTTATATGTGCCATTTGAATCCATGCTCCCATTTAGGCACTGAGATTTTATCTAGGCACATTAGAGCACTCAGCCAACCTGATCACTAAAGACTGGACAAAGTCTTTATATAATGGCACTCAAGAAACATAATAGTCGCAGTATATAGACCTTATTTAATGCACAGTAATTATTGTGTTATCTATATAAAAAAAAACTTTTATACACATTCAGGCAAATTAATAATAAATTAGATTACTGTTTGGATATTCAGTTTCTCTAAAGCAAACTAATGGTTGCTTTGTAATCGAACTTTAAAATAATAACTAATTTAGAGTCAGGCAACTTATTTATTGTGTTTAAATGAAAGACTGTTCAATGACGATTTTAATTAATAATCAGTAAGAAAGAAAAATTAGATATTAAATTTCTTGACATTTGACATGAAGAGAATTAATACAGTTGTGTTATAAATACACAGAAGTAAGCAAAAAATTAAGGTACACAAGGAACCATCTCTCACTGGTAGTCAAAAGGTGATTCAATAACATGTGAAATTACTAGCATGTAGTAGAATCTATCTTTCAACTGTTTATTTTTAACAATGCAGAAGTCCATAATCTGTTGAATGGTCTTCTGACAAAATGTGAACAAACATTTATTCTTTTATTTGAAGTATGCTGGTATAAACTAAGTAGATAGAAATAAAAAACTGAATGGCTGAGCAAGGTGTTCAAATAGCATTAACAGGTAACAGCTTTTACTAAATATATTTCAATGCAAATTATTGCCATCTAGCATTGAAGCTGCAGACTGAGGCACCCAATGATCAAATTACAGTGAGTTGATTTAGGCCTTCGCATGCAACTATTGGATCCTAAGGGCACACCAGGGTATTGAATGGTGGACCACAACAAGCATTAGCACACTTGAATTTAAATGTAATATATAATTGGATTTCTGGTATATGGCATGAAACTAACTTTTTTCCATATACATATATGCCTCAGCCATGGTTTGCTGCTATTAGAGATAGGAAAGGGCTGACGACAAGGAATGGGAAGAAATTCTGCTATGGTCATCGTCATATTCGATGGGAGTGATTATGAAAACCCAAAATCTAGATGGCCTGGCGGGGATTCAAACCTGTATCATCCTGAATGCAAGGCGAGAGCGTTACCGATCACCCAGCATGCTCAGTAAAGAAACAAAGGCAATGCCAGTATCACCAGACAGCTAAAATCCTGCACACCACCCCACACAAGCCGAGTGGTCACAGGATCAGTGACATCACTTCCCCCAGCCCCAAGCACAAGGACCCACACAAACAGCCACCTCCGAACAACTCCCACCACAGTCTCGTCTATGATGAGTAAACAGTTTACAGTAGCTACCACACTAATGACCTACTTGTAATGATAGATATACCCATTATAATATTCTGATATCAAAAAATAATATGAATCAACCTGTCTTCTTTAAAATGAATCCAAAATATTCTAAAGCAGCTGGTTTGGATGATGATCAGCACTGAGCTACTGCTTCAACTGTAGCCAGTGGATATGCGACAGTTTGTACCCAGAATCAAGTCAACCATTTCTTGAAGTGATTTGGGCTTTTTCGTACCTCAATTTCTTTGTTTGGAGTCAATGCAGTATACAAACCTAGTAAACGGCATCTCAGTTATAAGTTCCGGTGCCTGCAGAACTTTTCATATAAAAAAATAAATACATTAACGAACTGAATGCTGCAAAAAGGACTCGTTTCTTCAGTTTCACCCGCCGATTTTTACATTAACACAAACATCGTTTGGTTAATATAAATGCATTTGCTCATATTTTTTTCAGATGATCAAACACAACTTATTTAATGTGAACAGCATGTGGTCAATTCATACAGTCTAAGGAGCAAAATGTGGCTAATTCGCAATTATTTAACAACCATAATGAACAGCAGGAGATTGAAAGTTGTGTCCTGCTGTTAAGCCGTACTGTAAGACTCTGTAAGCAGCTTTAAGCTGTAAACCTACCTCTTCCAAAATGTATACAGCATTTATCGGCTCCATATCAACTCCTTCTGTCGTCTTAAGAGAGCAAAACACAGCAAAATGCAATATAACAACGCTCCACGACAACAACAGATAGGTTCTGCTACAGAGATGTTATAGAGTAAGAATTTCACTCTCAGTTTCTACTACACAAAAAAAGATTATTCCTGTCTAAAATCTAAATTGTTGCCTTCGTTTTGCCAAATTCCGATGACACACATAAAATTTACTCATACGCCAACAATTTAAGTACTCCACGGCGATGGAAACTTCAGTAAATATGTAGATTTGTGAAAATCCAAGATCCACATTACATCTCAATATGTTTATCCAGTTCCTTTTTTATTTCACTCCTCTCATACTAATAAGAAAAATATTAACAAGAAACTGCTTTTATTTGAGATAAACCTTAACTCCAAGTGACAATTTGAATGTTACCTGAATTTTTATATTGGATTTTTTTTTATTGTTTGCGTTCAGATGAAATTAATTGATTTTATTTGCGAGGGACAGCTTGCTCCAGTGGTAATTACCATAAACCTCCCAATTATTTTAACTATATTATTACTATTACTATGGATACTATGTTATATAACTTACTTTGATGGTTAATGTCCTCTACTCAACTACTTTTGCCAATTACATATTTAAAACACTTCGGGATTTTAGTAAACTATTCATCACTTCCTATGGTAGTTCATTACAATCCCTGACATCGTACACACAAAATAAAATGTTTCCTATCCCTCATGCATGACATCGAGCAACAGATCAAGTCGAGTGCTCGTGGTTATCCCTTACTTTCCATGTACTACTCGCACTTATTCGAGCCTATCCATCCAATCCCCATCACCAACACCAAAAAAACGCCTTAATCATCCTCCTCTTTACCAATGACTACCAATCATGCTCTTTTATCAAATTAGTTACTGTCTGTGTCCTGTGGTAATTTCGATAAACAAATCTAGCTGCTTTCTTTTGCACACGCTCCAACTCAAAATGTCAGTCCCAAACTACATTACCATATTCAAGCAAATGTCCCCAATTACATCCTTCTCGGGTGCACCCTTTTTCAACCCTTACCAACACAAGAAGGAATTATTAATGACAAACAAGGTGCCTAACATGGATTTATGCAAATTTGATTAATGCAGGGGATCACTGACTGTTACATCCAGAAATTTCTTGGCTATACTGAAAAACTGTAACGAGCCTATTCACACAATTAGATATCAGAAAAATTTGAAATTCATCCTAAAGATATATAGAAGGAACCGAAAAAGCTACAAATTCACAAGGTCGCTGGTGTTAATAATAATACTGCAGATGTCTTAAAGACATTAGTATAAGACACTGTACATTATATTGACACGTTAATTAAATTGAGTCCCGATATTTCCTACTTACCTGGTGACTGGAATAGTGCGATAGTAGTGTCGGTCCATAATGGAGGGTAATAAATAGAGTCGAAAATTAAAGACGAATCAGTTTACAATCTGTTGTGCGTAAATTAATGGGTATTAATAGAAAAATATGGTTGATTGAAGGAAGAAGCCAGAGATTTCAGTAAGTATGGGGAAAAATCTGTTTTACCTGTTGCCAGAGTCATGGGAGAAAAGCGTCATGTAGGAGTAGGTAAGATGCAGCGGCCTTTACGAATAAGGGCGTGCAAGGCAAGAATAGGAAAGAAATAGTTCTGCTGCTAGGTAATAGCTATGGAAGAGGTGTAGGCCCTCTTCTGCTGGATCAGTTAGGCACAGGTATATGTCACACGTTTTTTCACTCTTAGTGCAACATTAGGTCAGGTAATAGAGGATACAGGTTCACATTGTAGGAGTTTCACTAAGGACGATAGAGTAGGTAGTGATAGTGGGAGGTGCAGGAAATAGTATTGATAGAAACGCGAGTTATAGTATAGAGAGTGACCTGAGGAAGGTGGTGAAGGAGGCACAGCATACCAGGGTGGAGCTCATGCACGTCCTAAGTCGCCATGACCGGCCACAATTGAACTATGCTGTGATGGGTGTAAATGTGGAAAAGGAAGTGTTACTTGGGAATGGCATTAGTTCTGTGTTGGGGATTGTGTCTGTGAGCACCATTGGTAGGTGGGGTTTAACTAGGCAAGGCCTACACCTAAATATAAGAGGGACGGGAGTACTTTCTGAGTTGTTAGCTAAAGCAATGAGAGAGCCCTTTTCCAATGATGATGGGGTTAGGAGTGTGCATTTTTTAGGCTAGCGGTTGCTGGGGAAGGGACAAAAATAGATTATCAAAGTGATCCTGATTGCAGATTCACGATGGGAAAAGTCACAGAAGTTAAAGAAATAGATGAAGTGGCCGAAACAATAACTGACTGGGGTAAAACTGGGAAATAGAAGATAAATGCTGAAAATGTAAAGCCAGTAGTAAGGGTGTTAATAGTAAACTGTTTAATGTTGAGATTATAATAAGGATAGTGGAGTTGATTCTTAAAGTACATTTGGTATGATTTTTTAATATTAGTTTGATTTTGATTTACAGCTGTGGTATCGGAAAAAAACAGTGACGGACATTACTTTTTTTTTGTTTTTGTTGCTGTTGTCAGTCTTTAGACTGGTTTGATGCAATCCTCCATCCCTTCCTATCCTGTGCTAACATCTTCATTTCTAAATACCCCTTACTATCCACGTCCTCAATTCTCTGCTTCATATATTCTAATATCTGTCTTCCACTACAGTTCTTACCTTCGACTGTTTCCTCCACTAACAAATAAACCAATCCGGCATGTCTCAAAATATGACCTACCAGCCTGTCTCTTCTTTCTGTAAGCTTCTTCCATAAACATCTTTCCTCTCCCATCATTTCCAAAACTTGTTCATTTCTTACTTTGACTGTCCACCTAATTTTCAGCATTCATCTGTAGCACCACATTTCAAATGCTTCAAGTTTCTTTCTTTCCGGTATTCCTAAAGTCCATGTTTCGCTATCGTAAAGTGCTGTGCTCCACACATAGAGTATTAAAAAATAATTGTAATTCCTAGATAAATATTTGAAACTAAAAAGTTTCTCTTTTTCATGAAGGATCATTTTGCTAGTGCTATTCTGCTTTTAACATCATTTCTGCTTCGGCCATCGGTTGTAATTTTGATTCCCAGGTAACAGAACTCACTCACTTCACCTATTGCAACCAATCCCATTTTTATATTTAATCTACTAATATTGGTATCATTTCTGCTACATTTCATCACTTTTGTCTTACTTTGATTTATATTCAGTCCAAAATCTGCCTTCAGTATTTTGTTCACGCCATTCAATAACTTCTCAATATCCTCAGCCCTCTCTGCTAACAAGACAATGTCATCACCAAATCGTAGCATACTGATTTTTTCTCCCTGAAAACTTATGCCACATGGAAATTTTTCTTTCACTTTCTTCATTGCTTCTTCTACATCCAAGTTGAATATTAACGGGGTAGACTACAACCTTGTCTCACGCCATTTTTAACTGATGCATGTCTCTCGTGATTCTCTACTTTTATTAATGCCACTTGATTCTTACATAGTTTATAAAGTATTCTTCTATCTCGATACTTTAGACCTGACTTCTTTCGAATTTTGAACATATTGTCCCACCTAACATTATCAAAAGCTTTTTCTAAATCAACAAATGCCATAAAAGTATCTTTGTTTTTCTTGATCTGCCCTTCAAGTATTAATTTTAAAGACAGAATTGCTTTCCTTGTACCGCGATTTTTCCTAAACCCAAACTGATCTTCACCTACTATCTCTTCTACTACCCTTTCCATCCTTCTGTATATTATTCTGGTCAGTAATTTTGAAGCATGTGATGTTAGACTAATGGTGCGATAATTCTCACATTTGTCGGCTTGTATTTTCTTCGGAAGTGTGAAGATGATATTTTTATTAAAATCTGTTGGAATTTCTCCTGTTTCATAACTTTTTGATATCAGCTTGAATTATCTTTCGATTCCTTCCTCTTCCTAGAGATTTAAGAAGTTCTGCAGGGATCTCATCAATTCCAACTGCCTTATTTGCTTTCAAGTCATTCAGAGCTTTATTAAATTCTATCCTCAAAACAGGATCTCCTATGTCATCAATATCGACATCCCCTTCCTTTTCCAATACACTATTGTTCAAGTCGTCCCCAACACACAGTTTCCAAATGTATTTCTTCCATCGGTTAGCTCTAACTTCCGAGCTTAAAATAGGTTTCCCATCGGCAGCTTTAATGTTCATACCTCTTTTCTTCATTTCTCCAAATTCAGTTTGATCTTTCTATATACAACATCTACTTTTCCTACGACCATTTCCTTTTGCTATTTTGCATTTCCTATTTATTTGATTTCTAAATTACCTGTACTGCTCTCTTCCTGCTCCATCCTGAGCATTCTTGTACCTTCTTCTCTGATCCATCAGCTGCAAAATTTCTTCTATGATCCAAGCTTTTCGGGCAGCTTGTTCCCTAAAGCCTAATGTTTCTTTACCAGCTTTCATTATTTCGGTCTTTAATGCATTCCATTCGTCCTCGGTTGAGCTCCATTCAGAGTTACTTCTTAGACCTAAGTCTACCATTTCTGAAAAATTTTCTCTTGTGTTTGATTGTTTCAGTTTATTCACCTCCTGTTTGTTCTGCTTAAGCTGCTTCATTATTCGCTTGAATTTCAGCCTGCACTTCATTACTATCGAATTATGGTCCGAGTCTATTTCTGTTCCTAGGTACGCTTTACAGTCTAGAACTTGATTCCTGAATCTCTGTTTGACCATGATATAATCTAGCCGATATCTGCCTGTGTCCTCAGGACTTTTCCAGATATATATTCTTCTTGCATGGTTCTTAAACAGCGTGTTCGCCACTACCAGCTTATATCTTTCACAAAATTCTATCAAAATGATTCCTCGATCATTTGTTTCTCCTAGATCAAAGCTTCCTACAGTATTCCACTCTTTTCCTTCTCCCACTGTTGCATTCCAATCACCCATGATTATTAGATTTTCCTCCTATTTCACATATTGGATTAATTCTTCAATTTAAAGGTATATTTTTTCTATTTCTTCGTCATCTTCCTGTGACGTTGGCATATATACTTGTACTAATGTGGTTGGGACTTGCTTAGTTTGTAACCTCATGAAAATAATCCTGTCACTAAACTGTTCATAATAACTCAACCGTTTCCCTACTTTCTTGTTCATTACAAATCCTACACCAGTTACTCCATTGACAGCTTGTGTGCGAATTATCCTGTGTTCCCCAGACCAGAAATCCTGTGCGTCCTTCCATTTAATCTCACTAATCCCAACAACATCTAACGTAAGTTGTTCCATCTCCCTTTTTAAGTTTTCTAACCTACCTACCTTATTCAGACTTCTAACACTCCACGCTCCGACTCGTAGAATGTTTCTATCTATTCTGATGACTCCTCCCTGAGAAATCCCGACCCGGAGATCCGATTGGGGGACTATTTTACCTCCGGAATATTTTACCCAGTAAGAAGCCATCAGTATATATGTAATTTGAGAGGATTACATGTCCTCGGGATACCCTTTGGGTTTTTAATGCAGTGGTTTCCAATTGCCTTTTGCATCCCCAAGCCGTTGATCATTTCTGATTCATCCGCCTTTAGGGGCTGTTTCCAACCCCAAGGGCAAGAGGGTGCCCTGAACCGCTCCCCACTCTTCCTCCCTCCTTTCGGAGGCCGTTGGCAATCAGTGGGTGACTCCTTATACCGGGAATCTTTCAGTCGCCAGAGCCTCGTCCGTGCGAACAGGGTGCATCAAGTAAAGGAGAGGTTGACATTTGGTTGGAAAAGACTAATATAGTCTCTCCCAAACCCTTACACTCCATGACGGACATAGAGGGTCAATTAAAGATCCTATTTGATCTAATCTGAGCTGTAAACTTAAGGAAAAGTAGTATAACTTATTTTCTAAAGGTAAAAATAAGACATGAATGTAAGATTGTAAAGAACAACCACAAACAAAGCAAATTTTTATATCACCGCAAAAACAATTGTGGAAAACCTTCCACGCAGATGAGAGAAACTTACTCAGCTTAACATCTGCGTCACCGAAAACCTTCACCAGGTTGAAAACTCGCCACTGCCACAGATGAAATTGAGCAATACCTGAGGAGGAATAACATCAGCGTATTCGGTGTAACAGAACAAACTGAACAGAACACTGTCACCACTGAGTTGGACATGATGGAAATCGAACTTGGTTTTGCCATGAATCTGGAAGACATTTAATTTATTTAAAATTACAATGTGGCTCAAGCTCTGGTGGCAATTTCCCTACACACCATCTTCCCCCATTCCTGCACCCACCTATATTTGCCCTCAACAATTTTAACTTTACATTATTTCAACGTTTTTGGTAAATTATTCATCATTTCCCTTGGTAACTAATTCCAACCGCTGACAACCTTACCTAAAGAAGAGAATCTTCCCCCACCCTTGTGTCTGGAATCCAGTGTCAGATTGTGGTCATGATCATCTTTGCCCTTCCATGCATTACTTCTCATTCTTACACCAATATATTTCCACGCCTTGTACACTCCCATGACCCTCTTCACCCTCCTCCTGCTCTTCCAATGAATCCCATTCCAGCTCATTTATCATATCTGTCACTGATTGCGGTCTGCGATGATTTCCACAGACAAATCTAGCAGCCCTTTTTTGCACGGTGAACCTCTCCAAATCCTGTATTTGATACTCAAGATGTGGGTCCCGTACTACACTACCATATTCAAGCAATGGCCTGACCAAAGTTTTGTAACCCAATTCCTTTACTTCTCTCATACATCCCCTCATCACTCTCTCCACAAAGTCAGAATTTTGAAACATTTTCCCACCACCTGTCCGATGTGTCCTGCCCAGTTAAGATTGTTATCAAATGTAATGACAAGATATTTACATTTCAGGTATTCAGCAAGCAATTCTTATCTCCACCTTATAATCATAATTAACCTTTAGGTTTATTTTTTTTTTTTTTTTTTTTTTTTTTTTTTTTTGAATGTGTGTGTAATAAGCTGACTCCTCTTTGCATTTATCTTCATCCCATGTTTACCAACCCAACTAAATATCCTATACAGATCACCCTGCAGCTGTTTACGTTCCTCTACCGTTTTGATGCTTTTATGTAACATCATTTCGAAATTGAGTGAATCCACAGCGTGGGACGCCACGGAATGTGCACTAAAAGTCTTTAACAATAATAGTAAATTTCATGTCAGATAGGAAGAGGGCACCACTTCAATTTTTCATTTAATTTAACTGGGAGGGATCACTTGCTACATTGGCAACTTCCCTACACAATCATTTTTTACCTTTTTCTTTCTTACATACTTTTGCCCTCCTCCAATTTCAAATTGAAATTCTGTCCCGCGTTTTTTTTTTTTTTTTTTTTTTTTTTTTTTTTTTTTTTTTTTTTTTTTTTTGTTAATTATTCGTCATATTGCTTTGTAATTTATTCCAATCGTTGACCACCTCATCTACGACAGAAAATTGTCCCACACCCTTGTACCTGAATTCGAGTGCCAGCTTGTGGTCGTGACCATCTCTTCCTTACCATCATGCTCCTCTCATAATTTTTCCATCAATATTTTTCCTCGCTTCAATAATTTACTACTCGTATACTCTCACGACCCCCGTCCTGACTTCCAATGTGAATCCTATAAAACTTAAATTGAGGAAAACTGATTTCATCTTTCGAGAAGACTTTACAACAGACCATTAAAAGCAACTGAATGTAACAATTAACATATTCGGCGTTAAAAGTATTTTGAGATATGACAACCGAATTGTAATAAATAATGGAATTACAAATTTCTCAATCAGCACTGCAACAGAACAGCAAAATATCAAGTTAATTTGGGAGCTTAGGGTACAGTATTTTGTTCGTTTTCCTATCTCTTAAGCTAAATGATCAACCTCATTTTTAAGGAATTGCATTAATTCTCTTAAATCACTTTAAATCCGGTTACATTGTCATTGATATTATTGAGTTTAGTCAAAAATTATTTTTTTTTGTCTGTAGCATAAATTTTCTTTTCTTTTTTACAATAATACCCTCCCTACATTGTTAAAGCTATAGTTACGATTTTAAAATTACTGACACATTCTAGTAGAGTTAAAATTAGACCCTGTTCATTTTTCGCTACTACTTTGTCAATATCAGGTTTAATCACTAGCTAATTGATAATTATGTCTGCCAACAATTTTATATTCTTTTTCAATAGTACCCTCCATACCTTGTCGAAATTATTGTTTGAGTTAACGCAAAATCGATTTTAAAACTGTTGGCAACTATGGCATTTTGCAGCACTGTTATAAACAGACCCTGATATATTTTGGCTGTTTCATCCATGGAGGAAGGAAATATATGGAGACGACGCAAGAAACCTTCACCACGCCTTGAAGTGAAGCAGGGCGGAGGAGGAGTGGGGGTGCATGGCCGGAGTGGAGGGGGCATGGCCGCTTCCATACAGACACGGGGAATATGTACAAAAACCTGAAGGGGACTCTAGGATAAAAGTGACGCCGCAGTCTGGTGATGGATTATTATGTAACTCCATATGAAAAATAAAAAATAAAATCTTTGGATATCCTGCTTAGTTTTCGAGATATTCTGTCGCAAATGTGAAATGGTTTTGGTTGAATTTCAGAAGAAAAAATTGGTCAAAGTCAAATTTGATGATGGATTCTTATTTAAAAAGACGAGACAAATGAATAATAAAGAATAAAATTTTTCGATATCTCACCTAGTTCTAGAGATATACTGTATCAAAAGTGAGGTGTCTTGAGTTGAAATGGAGAAGAAAAATTTCGCAAAAGTCAAATTTAATGATCGATTCTTATGTAACACGACGATACAAATCGAAAATAAAGAATAAAATTTTTCGATATCTTGCTTAGTTTTCGGGATATACTGGGAAATCGCAATTGTTTGGAAGCGCAATATCGCCGCTGCCGCCACTGCGCATGCGCGAGCCTGCTTCACCAATTTAACGTCACTTCTCCTCCATATATTTCCTTCCTCCATAGTTCCATCAACTCTCACTGTTTAGCTGTTATTGTTTTCTTCCTTTGGTTATCACAACACCTCATTAACTGTGTTTAGCCGGTCAGCGTGTCACTGGAAAAAGTTGTCGAATAGAATCCTCAAGCACTTCACGAGGCACATATAAATCCCCTGTCATTAATGGCCCATTTTCTTAAATTAGAATCCTTTTTTGAAGCCACCATATCTGACGTAACCCTGGCTTCATAATGATGAATAAAACCCATTCATCAGTGATAGTTTAACTGAGATTATTATTATTATTATTATTGCAGCTATATCAATCCTTTTTTCAGGATGTAGCCTCTTTAAGCCTAATGAGCTATATATTAGAATTTAATTCTACATAGTGTTGCTGTAGTTCTTTCCAGGCCGATCGATCCTGAGCCGCCCTCTTCCAGTTCACGCCTGTAACTCGACGTATATCCTTATCCCAGCGATCCGGGGGTCTTCCTCTTGCTCTTTTCAGGTTTCTCGGTATCCAGTCCAGCACTACCGTAGTCCATCTTTCATCTCTTTTGCGAGCAACATGACCGGCCCATTGCCATTTTTGGGTCATGACTCTTTTTAAGATGTCTGTTACTTTAGTTATTGAACGGATGTGCACAGCCCTTTTCCTGTCTCTTCTTGTAAACCCTAGCATTGCTCTTTCCATACTTCGCTGGGCAGTACTCAGTTTTTGCTTCGTGTGACTATTTAGGGTCCAAGTCTGGCAGGCATATGTTAGGACCGGTAATACACATTGTTCAAATACCTGTTTTTTAAGTTGTATTGGCATGTTCGATTTAAAAAACTATGGAATTTCTTCCATATGCTCTCCAGCCCAGCTTTATCCGTCTGTAGATCTCAGGCTTTGAGTCACCATTCATATTGATCACTTGGCCAAGATAGATGTACTGATCTACGAACTCAATACCAGAATCTTTCATGTCCGCCTTGTCTTTATCTTTTTCTGCCCATTTGTTTTGCATGATTTTGCTTTTTGATATATTTATTTTAAGGCCCACTTCACTGCACGCTGTCTCTAGTTCATTTATCAGTTCTTTGAGCTCTTCCAGACTGTTTGAGAGTAAAACTATATCATCAGCGAATCTTAAGTTGTTGAGATTTCTTCCATTTATTCTCAAACCTCGGTTTTGCCATTGGATTTTTGACATTGCCAACTCTAGGACTGATGTGAATAGCTTGGGGGATATAGAGTCTCCTTGTTTTACCCCTCTTTCTACTGGGAACTCTTTGGTGACTTCAGCGATGTTGACAAAAGCAGTGGAAGTGGTGTAGATGTTGTACAGTAAGTCAATATAGCCGGGATTCACTCCTTGTTCTAAAAG
>JARYHS010002949.1:0-62451 GCA_031002005.1 Vandiemenella viatica
AAATTATCAAATAACTGGTGACCCTGAAACAGAAAAATTTTTTTTAGAAAAACTGAATGAAGGAGGAAACAGAAATGGAAAAAAACTAACTTCTCAAATGAGCTTTACTCACTCCAGTAGAAAAGTATGGACTCTCCTTAGAAAACTGGGCGTAGCCTCAGACATATGCAAAAGAGGAGCCAGGAATTACAACAACTGAAATGGTATTACACATCAAAACAAGAGCTGATAAAGTCCCAATAGATCCAGCCATGAAGATACAGATGGTGAGAGAGATGATTGATATGGATAAAAACCTCCGAAATAACCCTACTCTTTCTAATCCATTCAGTCACGAAGAAGTTGAGAAATTCATCAAAATGCTAAAAATGAGGAAGGCAGCAGGATTAGATGGCATTTTGCCAGAATTCATAGGATATCTTGGCAAACAGGGAGGAACATGGCTGAAGAACTTCTTCAGTGATATACTGGAACACTGGAATCATCCCTCCAGATTTCAAGATTGCTCAAACCTTGGCGATCCGTAAACCAGGCAAACCAGCAGATGATGCTTCTAGCTATCGACCCATTGCTCTACTCAGTGTTTGCTATAAGCTTCTAGAACGCCTCATTCTTAAACCGTATTCAAGGAATAATAAATATCAAAACACCAACATACCAGGCAAGTTTCAAACTAAAAACAGAGCTGTTGTGAACAGGTATTAGCACCAACATCATATATTGAGACTGGATTTCACAAGAAGTTAAAGACATCAGTCACTTTTGTCGATCTAACATCGGTATATGATACGGTTTGGCTGGATGGACTGTTACTTAAACTTTAAAATCATGAACCCTGCTGGAAACTAACATCACTCCTGAAGAACACGCTGACCAATCGATATTTCACTGTCACAATTGGGCAAAAGACAAGTAAGTTATTTACAATAAAAAATGGGTTATTCAAAGGTCAGTAGTAGCTCCATTGCTCTTCAACTTGTACACCAGTGACATGCCCGAAACAACCGCCAATAAATTCTGCTACACTGATGACTTAACTGTCGCTGTCCAAGGCTGCCACAATAGATGAAGGTGAAAGCACACTCTCAAACGACTTAGAAACCCTTAATTCGTACTATATGAAGTGGAGACTTTGTCCGAACCCGATGAAAACAGAAATATGCACATTCCATTCGAGCAGTATAATTGCACATCAGCTGCTCAAAGTGAACTTCTGCCACCAGGGAGTGAAACATAATTTCTATCCTAAATATCTTAGCATAACCTTCGACCGTTCCTTGAAATTCAAAAAACACAAGTCAGAAACTTAAAACATGGAACAACATCATGAAGAAGCTAGTACTTCTTGGGGAGCTGATGAGGACTCACTAAGAACAACCGCTCTCACCATGGTGTACCCTGTTGCTGAGTACTGTGATCGAGTGAGGCTATGTAGTGCTCACACTAGAAAACTCAATGTATATCTGAACGAGCGTATGAGAGCAATAGCTGCACACTAAAATCCAACCCCGTCCCCTGGTTATATCTGATCAGCAACGTACCACCTCCAGAGGTAAGACGCCTAGAAGCAACGCCATGTGAGTGGGTAAAACAACACCAGCCTTACCATCCACAGGATCTCCCATTCCACGAGGTCCTATATGACCTACCTCCACCCAATCCAGAAACCTAGTATGGGAAGACGTGTTTGACTTTGATCTCAAGGAAAAACGGTGACAAAGCTGGAACTCTGCATCTGTGAAATATCCAGATATTAAAGATCCCACAACTAGACTTCCGGGATTCCTCCTAAAGAGAGACAAGTGGGTCAAACTAAATCGCCTAAGAACAGGTCACGCCAAATGCAACACCATGCTGTAGCAAGTGGGGTCTTCAGGACTCTCCTGCCTGTGACTGCGGAGCTCCTTCCCAGAGTGTGAAGCATATCATCAAGGAATGCCCTCTAAGGAAGTATGATGGACAATTTGAAGACGTTTTCAGTACTACAACTTCCTTCACTGAATGGCTGCTACAACTGGACAACAGTTTGTGAATGCTACCAATGTTCTTGTCATTGTTATATTGTAAATATTTATATGTATTACATTAGTTGCTAGGCCATACGAAATAAATAAATAAATAATCCAGGCCTTTGAGACTAGATGAAATTATTATTGTAGACTTGGACTAACAACTTTGAATTCAGTACATTTACAGTACATCAAAAACCACGCACTAGTAAGTAAATTATTAAGATAAAAGTTGTAATTACTGTAAAATATGACCTCTAGTATATATGATTATATTAATTATTACCTGATTGGCGGCTGACATAGAAGTTATTTAATCTCTGTTAGTAAAAAGAAGTGGTGACCATTAACAACGTTTGAGTGGTTATTTCACCATTGATTCTTTTTATGTCGCCGAACAATCCTTCGGGACCCAGCAATGCCGTGCACAATTTTTATACAATATTGGTTGCTCATGCTTTGTTTCTCTCTCAGTGTATGACCTCCACTAACAACAAAATAAATGAGGAAGCAAATTTGACTCTCTGTCTGTTTGTTACGTTATAGAGATATTGACTTTGTAGCATTAGAAAGGACACAGGATTCATTTTTGGGATAAATAACACTGTAGTCAGCCGACCTACGAGTAACAACTAAAGGAGAGAGAGAATGTGGGCAAGGGTTGCAGGAATAACTCCAGTGAACCCTCGTTTAATCTGCCACTCGGGTTAGCAATTTTTCACCATCAGAGGAGAGCCCAAAAATAAGTAGTCACAATATAAGTAGATGCAATACCTGCCCGTGAGCTCATCGTAAATCGTACTCTAATGGGAATAATATGCTAATGTGACTACGCGGCACTTCTTAACCCAAGTTACAGGTCATAAATTTTCTAAATGGGGGTCATAAATTGTATGCTAATGTGAATAATATTTAAATGAGTCCACGTGCCACTTCTTAACCCAAGTTACGGGTCGTGAATTGTATACTAATGAGGGTCGACCCCTTTTCATGGACGCAGGTGTAACCTCCGGATCATAAATCGTCTAAATGGGATCATTATTTATTTTCTCAAACCACCCTACGCGGCCAGGGTTCAAAACCTCAATTACACGCTAATTCAATTGATTACGCTCGAAATGCAATATAATAATCGCTTCTGGAGTCCTTGGTCCAATATTTTATAACAGGTAACACAATTTATAATTTTTAAATAGCGTTATTACATGTCAAGTAATAAGGACTTTTTCTGGCCGTTACAGAGGTATTTATCCAAAAAAGATCGGATAAGTACTTTCCGAGATATGAATTTTAGTATTAGCATATGTTTTTTAAACTCTGTTTCGTTTTCAGGACGAATGTGGGCTTCTAAGGGGTAGCCGCCCGATACAGCGCACCTGCGTCATAAATATTCTCCGCCGCGCGGCACCGCCCGCGACCCCTCAAAAATATTTACTAAGCCGCGGCCCGCGCGGGCTCCCCTCGCCGCGGCCCGCGCTCGTCATGAATATCTCCTTATCCGATCCTCCGCGACCCGCATTTTAAATGAATGTACACCTGGCCTCCTCGGAAGTTATGTGTTTGTGTGTTAAAAGCTAAAACATTTTTTCAACCTTCACGGATTTTACGATTGTGCGGGAGGAATATAATTTACCCCGAGAAATATGGCCTTAGATCCCTCGGGAGATTCACAGGCAAACCGTCGTGTTCCCATGCCAGCGAGGTTCCAAGCGTGTATATAAAGGGTGGAACTCTCCCTGGGGATATCCAGTCGTTCTCGAGTCAGCGGGCTGAACACTACGCTCATCGATATGTCGTCTGAAGATCATGCGGGAATCAGCTTATTCAGCGATTTTGGTAAGTAAATTATTGTTATTTAACTTGTTTTCTGGTTTTTTTTAATTCTTTCACATATACTGATGGGTTTTTTTCCCTATGCTTCAGACATTGAAGAATTTCTTGCTAAGGACCAGGAGGAATTTGGTAAGGATATTTTTTTAAAAAAGTAACTAGCTTTATGAAAATGTATAGTGCTGAAGCAGTAGTCTATATTATTAAATTATTTGTTCGCAGGTGATTTGGATATTTCCTGCAGCGACCTTTTTTATTTCAGTACGTATTTGTTACATAACTGTATAGATTATTTTTTCCCGTGTCTTTATAACTATTGCTAAAATATTTTTTTTATATATTTTTTTTTAGATGAACCATCAAGCGCAGAGAAGCGAAAGGGTAGTTGGTCTCAGGAATTAACTAGCCTAGAAAGAGCAAATATCAGCCCTGGCGATTGCTCACATCCAATGAATGAGTCGCAAAGCAGTATGACGCCAACTCCAGCACCACAATGGGTTCTTACGCAACCTGCAGCACACTGGAATATCGGTAAGTCCAGTACATCAGTAATTTACCCATATTATTTTATGCCTACGAAATTATCTTTTTTATGATACTAAAATATTTTTCTTCTTTTTTATATTTCAGAGGGGGCGGTCGGACACCCAGCCAACGAGGCAGTTCCGCCACCAATATGGCGACCGTGGGAGATGCCCCATACAGCCGGGCCGAACCGACCGCCCGCCACAGCAGCAGCATCCATGTTACACGATGATGTCTCTCTCACGAAGTTCTTCAATCACCGACAAAATTTCGTTGGAGTGTGCAGTGTGTCCTGCTGATGCTTGATGCGGTAAGTAATTTCAATCTTTCAACGAGCTCATTCGGATCGTCCCAATACACATATTCCTTCATGGGAAGAAGACCAGAACCCGACTGATTGTCAAGTTTAGAGATTATGTTTGTATACTTAGTGGTTGTATTTTTCAAAACTTTTCCAGATGGAATAAATTTCACTCTGTGGGCATTCGTGGTGTCTAGTATTTCATAATAACTTTTCAAGTCCATGTTGGTAAATGTTTTGGGTTTTTTTAAGAACAACAGTTCCATTAAGCCTTGAGTTCTTTCATATTCATTTCCATCAATCCGAATAACATCTCCATCCATAATCATAGGAGTATTTCCAATCATTAGCGAATCATTTTTCTTCCGGACACCATACACCGAATCATAATCTCTTTCACTTCGATTGAGTGACTTCAAGAACTCTTTGATCATACCTGGAGATTGCTGCTTCTGCTGCTGCTGATGTCGCGGAGGTAAGAAAACATTTTCTATTGTATCCGTCACAGGCCTTAAAGAATCTTTGAAAAATTTCTCAGAGTCGATTTGGCCAGTTTTCAATTCAAGTAACTTGCGTCGAATTGCATTTCGGGCCTTTATGATGCCACGTTTAGTTGTTGACGTATCCATGTTTAAGCATCGAATGAAGCTTATGAGAGTTTATTGTACTATTTTATACTTGATAGTTAATGTTGCTGTAAATGGTTTGTGGGGTTGGGCATTTGGGAGAAAAATAAGATGATCACCTTGCTTCACAAAGTTTAACCTTGCAGTTTTAATCCAATTCACTATTACATCAACCCTGCCCGGTTTGGCTATTGAGAGGATTACACCATTGACGGGAATTTCATAATAGTTAAGACCTGTCTCTAGAATGTATGCACGATCTTTAATCAAATCTGTTACCGCAATAGTTATAACCGTAGTAATCACAGTCGATTGTAATTCCTTCAGAAGCATTGCTGCATCGGTAGTTGCCTTGTCAATGTATTGTTTGGATGCAACATCATCATCTTCGATGGGGTCAGCTACATGTTTGAGTATTCTACCTTGGCAATCCAAATTACCGTCCTTTGTAAGAAGTATGTTTTGAGGTGGGTACACCAAAACTCTCCTGCTCTGTGTCGTCGAAGTTCTCCCAAACTTGTCCATGGTTGCAATGATGACAGTACCTAGTGTGCTTGTCTATTTATTCAAAAACGAATCAAACCCATTGCGGTACCGTCCATGATACATGTCACAGTCTTTGTCAATAACTGCAAATCCATGCTTGCTCGCATTCCAGCAAGTAACCACATAAGTTCTTAAACTCGCTGAACGGCATATCTGTGTTCACGTGGTCATTATAAATGTGTTTGAGATTCATGTCGTCCTGTTTAAAGAGTACAATGAAATTAGCGTTGTCTCTTACCAGCTGTTTAGGTATACGGCTATATGTCTGGCACAAGTAGAAAGAGTCTACTGACCTATGTCTCCCCATACAAAAGTAATCTCGTATATTATTCTGCTTCTCACACGAGACATCGTCAAACACAAACACTGAATTTGGTAGCGCTTCACTAGGTGGAGGCACACTCTGATTATCGCTAAATGTTAAATACTTAATTTCTTTAATGGGTTTCAGTATTTCACCTAGCAATTGGTACTTTGGCTGGTACAACGACTTGGAAAAAACATATACATTTTCAAATCTAAGCCCATTTGGGTGTTCCAGCAGGGACATCACAAGATTGGTTTTACCACAGTTTGACGGTCCACAAACTATCGCTCTCACTGTCTCGGGGAACAGAGGTCCGTTCTTCTTCCGCTTGGTGCCGGCAACATCCGCATTACTCACGGGTAATGTTGCTTGCTGCTTGACGAACCGCATTTTGACAAGGTTTCATTGCTGCACGGGGTATATATAGACGCGCGAATACGTAAAATCATTCAGTCGATAACAATGCCTCCTACACGGAAGGTGAAGGGTCGTGGCTTCTTAAACAAGCTCATCGATAAAATGCCATTTGAGGCACACATTCCAACTTACCAGTTCTGTGGACCCGGGACGAAACTGGAAAAACGTCTGAAACTCGGTCAGACGGGGATCAATCCACTAGATGCAGCATGCAGGGAGCATGACATTGCGTATGCACAGGGTGCTGACAGGCGTAATGCAGACCGCATACTCGCGGAGAAGGCTTCAGTCAGAATGAAAGCCAAAGATGCAAAGTTCGGTGAACGGGCGGCCGCGTTACTAGTTAACGGCGCTATGCGTGCCAAGCTAAAGTTGGGAGCAGGGATTAAAAAGAAAAGAAGAAGACGAAGAAGGGTGGAATCCTCCCCTTAATCCCTATTTTTGCCGGATTGTCGGCTGCCGGAGCTCTTGCTGGCGGAGCCTCAGCCATCGCCAGAGCCGTCAAAGCTGCTAAAGAAGCAAAAAAGCAGTTGACTGAACAGAAACGACACAATGAAACCATGGAGGCAATTGCAATGAGGGGTAAAGGTCTGTATTTAAAGCCATACCGGAAAGATGGATCGGGATTAAAGAAGAAAAAAAAGTCCGATCAGGCGTTGACCGATGACGATATACGTAGACATGTAAAGCGTTTGCGTATACCTCATTTTCGTGGTGTCTTCATGCGCGATGCATTACCTCAAAAAATTAGTGAACGTGAATGTGGAATTGTGAACTTGGACAGTGCTGAAAATGCTGGGACGCACTGGGTTGCGTACATCAAGTACAAGGATGGTGTAGTGAAATATTTCGACAGTTTTGGTGACTTACCTCCGCCATTGGAATTGCAGCGATACTTTGCAGGTAACAGAATACAGTACAATGTGCAACGACACCAGGAATTTGGTACGCACGTATGCGGACATTTATGTTTAAAATTCCTGCATCAGAATGCATAACATCAGTCTTGCATGAACCTTAGTCGGGGTAACACATGTCTGTGACACTCTGCTTGTCCGGTAACAGTTCAGTATTGAGCTGTGATTACTTTCCACCGATAGATTTGAGTCAAGGCGAGTATACGATCGGCTTAGCAGATTTTCAAACATACAACTCGATTCCGAACATTGATAAGTCAAATTGCAAATTTCATTACTCGAAGAATAAAGTGATAGATATTCCTACAGGATCGTATGATATTGACGATTTGGCCAGTTATTTGGCTCGGCTTACAAATAACGAGAAACTGGTTATTAAAGCAAACAACAATTCACTCAAGTGTGAGATACAAACACCTGTGGAAATAGATTTCACGAAACCAAACTCAATTGGCTCACTGCTTGGATTTTCTAAACGTGTGTTAAAACCGGGATTTCATACCTCAGACTACACTGTGCAGATCTTCAAAGTTAACGCGATACGGATAGAGTGCAGCATATGTACAGGAAATTACGTCAACGATAAGCTGGGACATACACTACACGAGTTTTTTCCAACAGTACCGCCAGGGTACAAGATTGTAGAAGTACCTGCAAACGTCATCTATCTTCCCATCACGGTGAAAACGCTCAACAGCATACACATTAGAGTTGTCGATCAGGACGGCAATTTAGTGGATTTCAGAGGAGAAACTATTACTCTGAGGCTACATATAAAGAATGGGCGCTCGTTATAAGAAGAGGCAGACTCAAACAATTGTCAGTAGTGAACCAACAGTGAAACGGGTAACACCTGCTAACGTGCGTGAACCTACAGTGAAACGGTTAACACCTGCTAACGTGCTCTTCCTACAGTCGTTAGGCTATACAGTAAAAGATGGATGAAGTGCTTGATATAACTTCCAGTGTGGAATTTGATGAGTCGGTGACGCGTAAACAGTTTTTGAGTCATCAACCACATACGCCAACAACATTTAATAATAATGATGAAATTCGGATACCTATTCAGAACCAGGATACCTATACACTGCCAGGGGAAAGTTTCTTGCATATTGAAGGAAGATTTCTCAAGTCAGATGGAACTGGGGCTACAAATTCAATTGTTACATCCAATGCGTTTGCGTTCCTATTTGAGGAAATTCGGTTAGAAATTAATGGAGTTGAAATAGACCGAAATAGAAATGTAGGTGTCACAAGCACAATAAAGACTCTTATTTCCGCTGGTCCTCAACAAATTGGTCTGTTGGAGAACTCAGGATGGGGGCAACGCGATCTTGGAAATGGTTACTTTGATGTATGTATTCCGCTGAGTATGCTCTTGGGTTTTTGTGAAGACTTTAAAAGGATACTTGCAAATGTAAAACAAGAACTAATACTTATTCGATCTAGGGACGATACAAATTCATATGTACAAGCCAATCCAAACCCCCAGAAAAGTAAATTCGCCATCAGTAAACTAGCATGGGTGGTGCCTCATTTACAAGTAAGTGAGAGAGAAAAACTCGCGTTGCTTAAGATTGTGGACAGTGGGAAGCCACTTAGAATTAATTTCAGAAGCTGGGATTTGTTGGAGTACCCGCTACTTCCTATAAGCAAAACTCAAATTTGGTCTTTGAAAACATCAACACAACTGGAGAAACCTAGGTTCGTTGTTCTGGGATTTCAAACAAACAGGAAACGAAATGAGGCATTAAGTGCGGCTATATTTGACCACTGCAATCTTGCCAACGTCAAAGTGTTTCTAAATGATGTGGCGTACCCCTACGAGAACATGAATTTGGACTTTAAGAAAAATCGCACCACAGTATTGTACGATATGTATGCAAGATTCCAACAGACTTACTACGAACGGGAGCATCCTTCGCCGCTACTAAACCGTGAAGAATTTGTCGCTACTGCTCCTATCGCCGTAATCGACTGTTCACATCAAAATGAGTCGGTAAAAACGGGCCTGTAGATATTCGTATGGAGTTTGATAGCACTGACAATTTTCCAGCCTACACCGCCGCATACTGTCTAATCCTTCACGACCGTGTTGTGGAATACGTACCGCTAACAAGTGTTGTGCGTAAGCTCGCATAAAACCAGATAGCGCTCATCATTGCCACCCAGTATCATGCCGACCATCTTCCTGGACGCTCAAGGATTCAAGACGAGAGAAGGAGCGTTTATCTTCAAAGAAGTTGCCGTCTGTGTAGTGCAATCAGACAACATTATCGCCACACATTGCATCTCTGTAAATTCACCATCACGTGGAGGTAACTGAGCCAACAGTCAAATGGCTGACAAATAATTACCATGGAATACCTTGGACTGCTGCTGGTATAACCTTTAGCAAACTATGTACTATTCTACATGCAATCACCAATGAAGATGACTCCATTATTTACGTTAAAGGACGGGAGAAGGCTCGATGGTTTCAGAAGATTATCCGCAAGAAAGTCTGCTACAATATAGAAGATTTAGGATGCCCGCCTCTACATGAACTCAAGAAAAATAATTTGATAAAACTTTGTAAAGGACATTTATTTTGTAACGCTATATGCGCTGTTGAAAATGTATTTTTAATTGCCCAATGGTGGGTGAAATAAAAAATAAGAAATAAAATATAATGTGTTATTTATTTAAACACTTTCACATACATGTAGTTAATAAGGTCCACAAACATCATATCCGGGTTCATAATTCTTAATTACAATATTATTTACATCATCAGATACTAACAAATTTTTATACGCAATGAGTTCAAGTCTTAATTGCGCATAATCCAATGATGAACTGTATGTCACTTGAGCTACACGAACATTATTAATATGCATGTCAATCAGTTTTTGCACTGTAGCCATATTGAAGTCTCGTAGCACTTTATTAGCTAGAATGTCCACAAACTCAGTATAATATCTTGCAACCAAGTAGCCCCACTTCTGCTTGACGGTCAAGGCGTTGGTCACTGCCGGCTGCGCGTCCATGAGGCTTCCTCCAAGTAGACTGGCCGAAGAAGACGCCGCTAGCAGGATCATCATTAGGGTGGAAACAAACAGTCTTCACCCCGGCAATCGTTCGGCAGGAGACGGTGTGCTCACCAAGTGGGATGCTGTCGGTGCCGGTGTTGAATAACTCGGACACTACGTCCAATACCTGGATCAGGACGTTCCATTCGTCGTATGTTAAAACAATTTTATTGTGTCCCACTTTTTCGAGAACTACAACAGGTTCAAACTCGTGTTTGGACGATAACCCTATCGTCAAACGTTTCGAGTCACCAGCGTTGAGTTGGTACACAGACGAGAACAACATCACTAGACGAGACATGGCTGCAAACTGACGCCGGGTCGGCCGGGAGGGGCGGAAAACGGGTCTAGACTAATTAACATAACCAGTCTGCAGCACACGTGCACGGCGGTTTGAGAAAATAAATAATGACCCCATTAAAACGATTTACGATCCGGGGCTCACACCTGCGTCCATAAAAAGGGACCGACCCTCATTAGCATATTATTCACATTTACGACCCCATTAAAACGATTTACGATCCGGGGCTCACACCTGCGTCCATGAAAAGGGACTGTCCCTCATTAGTATACAATTCACGACCCGTAACTTGGGTTAAGAAGTGGCACGTGGACTCATTTAAATATTATTCACATTAGCATACAATTTATGACCCCCATTTAAACGATTTATGACCTGTATCTTAGGTTAAGAAGTTCCGCGTAGTCTCATTAGCATATTATTCCCATTAGAGTACGATTTACGATGAGCTCACGGACAGGTATTGCATCTACTAATATTGCACGAATTAGAACATTTATTAGCCTTTGTTGTAAGCTGCAAAGGTGCTGACAATTTGTATAAAGATGTATTATTGCTTCCCCACTCAGTCGTGTCTCGGCTAGAAAGTAAAGCTACCGTATCTCCCGTTACAGCAATAACCATCCCCGAGAATTATACAGTCGGCCCCACCTGACTTTATTGGAGTCCCGTCGTCAATCTGGCGGCGTGTCCGGCGATCATGGCTGGCTGGGGCGACATGGCTGTGTCCCGCAGTGGCGTAAGTCCCGGTGTGCTGTCTGCCTCTAGCCCAGCGAAGACGGCGCCTCCATCAGGGGCACTCTTCTGCAGAGGACTTGCCGCGTCGAGTCGGGGTCGGAGAATCCTCTCTCTAGCTCCATCCCAGAGCCTAGGGTCTTACCATCACCCCCACCCTCGGTCTATTCCTCAAGTGGGGACAACTTTCGGCCAATCATAAACCTGTTACAAGGTCGTCTAGGTGAATTGTTTGAGACGGTCATTGCTCAACTCCTACTCATTAGCGCTCTACTTTGAGGGAAATGCCTCGGAATTTGTGCAGCCTGTCTGCCTCGCGGTTGCTGCCTATATTTCGACATCGGTATGCGTACTGGCGATGAAGACTACTACAACATAACTTATCATTAAATTTTGAAAAATGACTAAATGGGGCCAAATAGTCAGATAGCATGTGTAAGTCTGTAATGTTTTATCGGTCACTCAGGCCGTATTTCTCTGGCAATCCACCGAGCGTGGTGGTGTAACGGCTAGCGTTCTGGCCTCGCATTCGGGAGGACGGCGGTTCGAATCCCCGTCCGGGCATTCAGATATGGGTTTTCCATGGTTTCCCCAAATCACTCCAGGTGAATGCCGGGATGCTTCCTTCAAAAAGGCCATTTTCCCAATTCCTTGCCCCCCCCCATCCTTTCCCGTCTTTAAAGACCTAGTTGTTATAGGAGATGTTAAGCAGTTAAAAAAACAATCTCTGGCAATTTGTTAGTGTACGATATGTTCATAAATTTCGCTTACAGACAAAACATACTATATAGTACAGATTTTAATTTTTGCTGCACCAGACTACTATTTTGTGTCTACCTTCTGTGTCTGGATTTTGTATAATTTGTCTTCTTTCTGACACGCCTCGCAGAGTAAATCAGACGTAAGCACGAACAGCTGAAGTTATTAGAATCCAAGAACCTCATGATCATGCTGAAGAAAGAAGACACTACCAAACAGAAAAGTAAGATGACCTCAGTTAACCTCCCATGATTTTTTGCTATTATTAAACATGTCCAAATAGATTCTCTTCATGAGATAAGGTCAATGGTAGAATACCTCCCCCGTTATATTATCGTGGCTCTGTGTTTCTTAGGACACCTTTTATGTAACTTACATTTTTCTGTATCCATTTCTAGAATACTAAGTCCACGCGTAGGAAGTCGCGGATTAGAGCTATTTCATACATGTATAGACACAAAAGACTGACACGCGTTCTTTTTTAGTGTTTGTCGATACTAGCCGTCGTTATCTATGATAAGTGATGATTTGAATTTACCTATCCTTCATTAGTTATAATACACGGATGTGCCGAACGTTGTTGGGTAGGAAGATGCAAATGTCGAGATGTTAGTAGCACCGCTATATAAACGTATGAATGTTCCATGCAGAATTGGAGCTTTAATATTTACGTTATTGAGTCGTGTGACTGGTTTTCTGATGTGATTGTAGTGGCACTAGCTGAATTACCAGGCTCGTGAATTGAACATTCCTCGATCCACAATATTAATAATACGTAGTGAATATGTAATTTCTGACAATACATTCTGCCACAGACAGCGCCGTGACAATCCAGGATTTCTTAATGAACGAGACCAGCGGCGTTTGCATCGCTATGTCAGTGTTGACAGACAGGCAACACAGCGTCATAGAACAACAATAATCAGTCTAAAACTAGGACAGAAGTATGCTTTCGTACAGTGTATCTAAATTTGTTGTTGATAAGATATAGCAGCAGAAGACTGACGTGAGTGCCTCTGCTGACAAAACGTACCGTCCAGAGCGCTTATCATGGACTCTTGAACATTTATGTTGGACAAGAGAAAACTGAAAAAAACGTTAAAGTTGCGTAATCAAATGTGTCAAGATTTTAGTTGGTATGAGTTGACGGTAGGGTTCGAGTGTGGAGCAGATCTGATGAGTTCACTGAGCGTGATGGGTGAGGGTAACACTATCACCACGCATTATAGAGGACATGAGTTCGAATCCCCGATCAGGATATCAATACTTGGATTTTACCTGGTTTGCATAAACCAATCCATGCGAATGCTGGGATGGTTCCCTCAAAAGGCAAAAAAAAAACACACACACACACACGAAGCCGGAGATCCAGGTTGTCAAGAAGGTAATGTACAAGACGGTGGTGGCTCCATCCTATCATGAGCTGTGTTTACATTGCACGGACTGGGATCTCTTCTCAGACAGAACCGCCCATTGACTAAAAACCGTTATGTTCAGCTACTTCGAGACCATCTGCAACTATTTCTTGTGTTGATGACCCCAAACAACGATGAACATTTCCAGCGTGACAAACCACCATCTCAAAGAGCGAAAATCGTTCGGGATTGGCTTGAGGAACATTCTTGACAATTCCACGGAACGATTCGTCACCTAGATCGCCAGACATGAATCTAATTAAACATATCTGGGACTTGACTGAAGGGTCGGTTCAGGCACAACGTCATGTACCGGCAACATTTTTGCTATTTTGGAAGGCTATAGACGAAACAAGGCTGAATATTTCTCTAGGGAACCAACTTTTTAACTCAATACTACAAATAGTAACTGCATTTCGGTGAGCAAAAGGGCACTCATAAGATATAGTAAGCATCCTGGGACTTTTGACAGTTTGATATACTAAATATAGTGCATGTTGGTATTTCTCCGTATCGCCGCTTCCGAATCACACTTGTCGCTAGCAGAATAATAAATGACTGACCTGCTCAAGGTTTTCATAATTCGCAAGCAAAGGGCGAAACTAATATCATGTTATTAACATGAATCACTATTAACCACCTTAGCTGCAAATCTATAATTTTACAGAGATCAATTTGAACATTTGAAATGAAAATATCTTCAAAAATAATTGATAGACGGGTTGATGTGGCAGTAGTGGGGGAACCTATTTCCTGTATATATTTTTTGAAAAACCCCGGGCTCAGCCAATCAAAAGTCCAAGGTCGTATGACTTACAGACTAGGGTGGAGGGAGAAAAAGGGTGAGCTATTAAATTCAAACAATCAGAGTTCAAGACCGTATGACGTTACTGGTGGGCGATTCTAATGGACCAAAGGGGATTTTTGGTACCAATGGACGGGGGTAGCTAATGAGAGGCAACGGACAGTGGAAAAACACAAGCCTATAGTGTGCATCTTCTGTCTCTCTTTATCTGGAAGCCCCAGACGACTGGGAATGCAATTTCATCATATGTTTCCTTAGGCCCGTTATTTCTGACAACACGCACATGACGTCTAAGCTCTAGGCACCTCAGACAAGTTTCTACAGGATTCCTAGCGCGCGTCTGAAGTATTTCTCCAGATGCAAGTGCCTAACATCTGGACTCCGGTATGCAAGCCGTTATTTCTACAGTGCGCTAGGTAAAAGCGGTAAAGAAATGCAGCCTGGAATGCGTTCACATAACGATGCCTCCCAATCAAGCACAGTAAAAATTTTAATATCTGTAGTCAAAGAAAAGGTACGAATGGCATTACACCGCTCGGCTCACCTTCAGTTCCTGGCCGACGCTCAACTAGTGAAGTTCGCTTAAAGAAGTGTTTTTAAAATATGTCGCAACTTTGCTTCATTTGTAATAAACCTTTGCCTGCAAGTGAAATGGTTACTGCTGATTGTGGCCTGAAGAGGTTGATTGACGAAAGTTGCAACGGTAACGCCTGTTGGATCTTCTTCTATAGCTCACTGAAAATTGCAAGGAACCTGATTCCTTGCAATGGTCGACATGACGTCACATCCTTTGTTCCTGCAGTCCTGCTGACTGCCGTCAATACATCTAGGGACTTTAACTCTTTCATTCAGTATTTGCATGGTTTCGGAAATATCTATGAAACGACGGCAAGAGAGTAACAACTTCTCATTAGAATAACACTTTTATTGAGCATCATGCATCATACACATATACAGAACCCGTCTTCTTCGACCACTCCGTCTCGTCTGCCGCACAAAGACGTCTCTCACAGCCCACAGCTGTGCATTATCTCCCCTCCACTCCGCATTCAAATGTTCACCCCTCACTCACCAGCCACACATAGCTAGGTCACTTTCAAAGGATTGAAAGAGATGATCAATTTACTGACTACCTAAAAGGCCAAATATCAGTAACAATTCATGTGCAGTGTCGTAAGAACTACACTCGGAGGAGTACTTTTGCTGTAGTGAGAAGACAACATGAAGAGTAACAAGCCAGTACATTTAAAAGTCCTCCTCATACTAGAGCACGCGTAAGTGAATCTGCTTTTTGTCTTAAAAATTGTTGCTTCTATTGTGGCGTTGAATTAAATGAAGAATATAAAAAGAAACGAGCACAGAAATTTCGGCGTAAAATTTGTAAATTTTTCATAGAATCTGTTCTGAAAGCAGCTCAGTCTCGTTCTGATGACAAAGCAAAAAATGCTATCACTCGCATCGTGTTTGAACATGATTTAGTTGCTGCTGAGGCTAGGTATCATCATTACTGTTATGTTTCTTTTTTAAAATCGTCCACTGAGAGTAAAGCCGGTCACCCCCTAAAATATGAATTGGCTCCCTACCCGTTGTCCTTATTCGATGAGCTTGGAATGCGGAAATCACAAAAATCAGCGATTTATGATTTCTTTCAAAAAGTAAACACTGATATTGACTACATAAATGCTACATATACTATCGAAGGAGGATATTTATTGAACCGTGTCGTCTGGGATTTAAAAGATACATTCAGCAACATCTCAGATAAATACGTTCAGTATATACGCAGACATTTCGGTCAAAAAGTAACCGTAGTATTTGATGGCTATACCAATTCTCCAAAAAATATTACAGCCCCAGAACAACGTCACCGTGTGAAAAAAACATCGGCATCTCCTGATATTCTCTTTGACCACTTTATGACAGTTCCAACTAGCCAACAACAATAACTGTCAAACACTCAAAATAAGTCTCAACTCATTGCAATGCTCAAGGAAAAATTTCCTAGTAAGCATATTTTAGTCAAGCAAGCTTACAATGACGCTGATGTACTTATGGTAGAAACTGCAATAAATCAATTTAATCCAGTTGATTTAAATTTTGTTGTTGGTGAAAATGTTGATCTGTTAGTATTACTTACCACTCGCACTCCAATTGAAAAAAAAATCATTTTCTTTTTAAAACCAGGCAAGGATCAACAACCATCGGACAATTTTTCAAGTACAAGTTGTTTATCGGCTTATCCAAAATGTAAAGATTACATATTATCTCTACATGCTATGCCTGGCTGTGATACATCAGCATTGTTCCGGAGGGGTAAAACGACAGTTCTTAAATTATTTTAAAAACAAGATCTAATTGGATGTGCACAAGTTTTTGAGGGATTGCACTCTACTTCAGAAACTCTAATCACCAGCGGAATTTGCTTTCTGTGTATGGAGCTCCGACAAAAATTGCTTGCATGGGTAAGTTAGGATGTAATTTAAAAAAAAAAAAAAAAATGTGCAGTTAGATTGTCTTCCTCCAACCTCGGCTTCCGCTCACCAACATTTTTATCGAGTGTATTACCACGTTCAAGTATGGCTTGGTAATCAATTGGATCCAGAAGAATGGATTGTTTGCTAATTGATAATATACTGGAAACAGTCTACTTCCACCTACTCCAGAGAAGCTCCGAAACACTATTTTTTGTAACTGCAAAAAAAGGTGTAATTCAAAATTCGGCTGCAAAAAAGTGGGCTTATATTGTTCAACAGCATGCACCATTTGTGATGAAGATGAAGAAGAAGATGAAGAAGAAGTTGAATAAGAAGACCCGACATTCCATTAAACCAGTAAAATAGACCACTTTTAAAATAAAAAATATAAACACGCCAATTACACCTACCTCGTAGGTGGCGTGGAAACGTGTGCATTTTATGGATAATACAACTTCAGTGGATTTTAGAATGGCTTTTTCTCAGAAATGGAAAATCTTAGGGAAAAAAGTACATGATCTACAATTTTTGTCTGAGCTATTATTATCATGAAACTATCCGTTCCGCTAAAAAAATACGAAAAACCCATTTTTGCGAACTTTAGCCTTGTATAAAAAAAATTTCACACACGGGAGGGATGGGGACTTTTCACAATTTCATCATAATAGCATCCCTAACGTTCATGTAAATTTTCAGCTTTTTGGGAATTTATGCAAGAGTGAATGTTTATTTTGACCGGACTACTTGACCTACTTCCTTACCATGCCCTGCGTCCGTTATTTCCAACCCCTAATGATCGTAAAGCCATAAAAAAAATGGAAATAGTCACCTGAAAGATGTCTGCGATTGTTTCACACGCATTTTGTGAGAGAGTTCCTTCTAGGAATATTGCTCTTCATTTGTTGTAAATTCATGTTATATTTTTGATGACGAACTGTAACTGCGTGGTTAGTCAAATTCGAATGCGTTTTAGCGACATTTAATGTTTAGTAAAAATCATCGGCTGTGGTATTAACTTATAGAAAAGAAGCGATAGTTGGCGCTGATTGGTTATCATACTTCGCTTGAAAGCGATGTAATTACTCTTCAGCATTTGGCCTGACGTGGAAAAATAATTTTTTAATAAATAAAATAAAGAGATGAGCTGTGATTTATGGTACGTTTGTTGATGGGGTAGGAGCATTTATTTCAGCATGCACGTGTACCCGCTACAGTATTTCAACATGCTTGTCTGCTCGCGGTATTCGTACGCCGTGCCAGCCAGTAGCTGCGTTGGTCCTATGTTTCTGACGTCAACGTTGACCGAATTAAATGCTCCATGGCAAAGTGGGGTTCAGCTCACATTGTGGTCACCCCAACCAGAGTTAATTCCGCTAATTGGCGGCAGCATCAATAAACAGAGCATCAGAGAGAGCTTCCTTCGACAGACTCTACATTGTCTACCCGTAATGTAAGTGGGGTGCACGCGCTACTAGGTTCCAAGCTTCGTAATTATATCATCATCATTCAGCGATTTCATGCATGTTATATGAGCGATTTTCACATCAAAACGCCGTATAGACCCACGTTTCCGATTTTTTTCCCTTCTAATCCTCGTCTGAATACCTTTATTGGCTTGTTTTGTCCATTTTTATGTAATTGTCCTTTTATCTATTGGTTGCCGTTCTACTTAATATCTTTACTTTGTTGCGTATGTCTTATATGTCCTTTCCAATAAGAAAAATCTGTATTTCTTTAATTAATTAATGACTCGCAATCATTTTTCTTTTTCTCTCTCTTTTGTACTTCACGAACAAGAAATCTTACTGCTCTGTCTTCTTACTTATCTTCCTCTCGATCCCCTCACATTTCTTCTCCCTAATGGTTTGCAAAATACCATTTATTTTACAATTGCTTCTTTTTTTCAGATGGCTTCTCTACTGTTCTCTGCACTAATAGAATTTTTCATTTATGGAATAAATTTTTACGTCTTATCTTATTTCATAATTTCTCAGTTTTCCTTGTTTAGTGTTATGACTTTGTGCTGAAAATTTATTTCGGCTGCTTGTACTCGTTTTCCTTGCTTATCTCTGCGAAAATGAATTCAGTTATCGCACCAATACATCAAAACGGGAGTGCATCTGTCTCAAAAAATTTGTAGAATATCTTTACTAGTTTTATTTTTCAGTGTCTTATGTACGGTGCCACATAATGAAATCTGTGGATATCGTTACGTAAGTGGTAATCTTGATCTCATGACTAAGATTACCACTTAAGCCAAAACGCAGATACTTGAAGTGTGAAACAATGTTCTAAGCTGCTAGGGACACAACGATACTAATGTCTTGTCGGAAGGGAAAGAACAACGAAATCTTGAGAAATGAGTCTTAGTTTTTTCTAACAGCTCTGCCCGTAAATATTATTCTCACGTCCACGAAGGCAAAAGTAATGTAACCTCGGAGGAATGCATTTAGGGGTGTAGCTGTAGGGGATCAAAGCTATATTTCCGGCGTCTTTGGATTATTCCGCCTGATAGAAAAAAACTGTGAAATAAATCAGGCAGGTTTACAAACCTTTAGAAGACAGCCGCAGAATTTTCTTTTAATTTCTTCAAGTAGTGTGTATTCTAATCTCAGATCCTTCGTAAGAACTGAAATTGAATAGCTTTCGCTTTCTCTAACTTTAAAGTCTTTTCAGATGTATGCTTTGAAATATCGTAATTGCAAGGATCGTTCAGTAAATTGTGCAAAACATGTTATATTTTACAGAAATGTGGTACCAATGGGAATCAGCGGTATACGTTTTAAAGCATGAGGAAAGTGCTTCTCAATGACCAAGCCAGATAGGGTCGCGGTATACTAGATTACTAGCTACCGGCAGGAACAAGCCAAAAATTACTCACTCAGAAATCATTGTTTTGATACACTGAAATGACAAAATAAATCCAGAAATTTACAGCACCAGCTAACGACACTACTTTTGACCTCTAAACGGTCACCTAGTGTAACATTACATGGGACATCGTCCATTTATTTTGGTAATTATAAGGGGGTTTTGTGGTTATTTACGTGTGTGATATTTGTGTGATTTATTAATACGATAATTAGTGGATATTGCAATGTTCTGATGCATTGTCAGTGATTTGGAGAGATTGGACAGGATTGAAAATGCCAAAATTCACTCACTTGTTTGCTAATTAGAGAGTGAATATTCAAATATTATTCCCTTCAATAGCCAACTTTTTAAAAATATTTCCAAAGTATAATAAACTTATGTAACAGATAGTATGTGGTATGTGGAGGAATCAGAATAGTAAATTAGACATATTTGATCTTTTAGCAGATTTAATTAAATTTTATTTGTAGGACTTCAGGTGAGAATTAAATTCCACCACCATGGCAGAGGTAGGAGTAAGAATAACTCATCCACAACTTTTAGGAAGAAGTAACGGAACGGAGAATCTTTGTAGAACAGCAGTCGCCTATGAAGGAAATGACTTCCCGAACATTGCGTCGCGAACTAACTTAGTTGCGTGTATACTAGCAATTAAAATACTCGAATGCCACTTTAGAACGTGGAGCTATGACAGTATAAATGATGGAAAAGCAGTTAGAATAATTCTGAGTCAGGAAGTACTAACTGTGAAAGAGTTATGGGTTTTAAAGTGCAGTGAGTTAGTCAATTTTTCCCATCGAATTAAAACTCTTAATTCTTCTCCCCATTCCAGATGTACAACCATCTACAAGTGTGTTTCTGTTTCTTCGACAACACAGGATGGACACAATATTTAATTAAAGTTTCCCATGTCCTCGGACGGACTCGAACCAGCGCCCAAAGGAACGTAAGGCTAACTAGGCTATCACGGCAGGCGAACCTCTGTACCACTCTCTGACGTAGATTACAGAGGCTTACACATGCTATGCTTCAGTCATCCTTCGGTTAGTTTTCAAAATTCCATGACAAAATATATTGTTTATACATTAAAAACTACCCACTTTCCAATATCTTGTCAAATTTTTTGAAGATCAGTTAAGCCTTTTACCGGTGAAAACTTAACAAATAGACAGCGTTACTTTCGCATTTATGATATTGGTATAGATGTTTTGGATTTAATATTTCTCCCTCCACTCTAATTATCTCTTTGAATACCTCATGTCCTCTGCACTGTACTGGTCTCCCCATACGCATATTGATCCTATCCCTGAAATATCTCTTGAGTATGTAATAAAATACAATTGTGGAAAAAGGGGAGGGGGGATTTATTAATGTAAATCTGAAAATATGAAAATGCATATAAATATAATATAATAAAGGGAGCTAAAAGGAACCAGAACCATGAATATTAGGCACAAAATAATATCCCATTTATTGATATCTTATGGCTTATACAAGGCCGGGTAATAATTAACTTTACGTTAAACATAGTTAGACCAACAAAACAAGCAATACCCGACGTTTACAATCCGCCGATGAAAGCAAACAAAAACTGAATGAAATATTTCAACAAATAAAAACAGCAAAGTTAACATTGAACAACATGGCAACACAGGCCATCAAATTGAAGCTAACATTTTACTGTAACAAAAGAATATCCCAGGGGCGCCGTATAAAGTTAAAGAAAAGCATCAAAATGAATTTACAATTAGCAAGATGCTTGAAATTTACAGTGAAACATAAAATCAGCTAGCTCAGTGATTTAGTTGCGGGAGCAGAGTCTTATCCCAGTGTCGCTTAAGGGCTCACAAGTCCGTTAAAACCCAGTGAAGTGACCGTCTGCATCTGGTACATTACCATAAAAGCATCGCCGTGATGGAGCGTGACATGCACAATGTCACTGCAGCTGTGGAAGCCAGATAAGCGGGTACGACCGCGTTATTAGAACGACTTCCAGATAATGGCAGGCATGCCACATAACCTCTCGCTTCCCAAAGCAAGAGAGTGATCACAACCAGACAATGATCACCAGACGAGAGCGTGTCGGCTGACACGTCTGTTCATCAACTCGTCCAGGCAGCAAGTGTCGCTTAAGATGGCTTCTTCCTTCTTCCTCGGAAAGTCGTCTCTCCACATGTAACAAACTCCCTAGAATTAGTACTGTGGACCCCAATAAACGTTCATGATTGGCTATCTACACATGTCCGTCGTCACGTGTATGATATCGCGCCTCGCATTCGCCGCATCCCTCCGCGCGTTTTCTGCCTGGCCTTCAGTGCAGTAGCGGAGTGGGGTGAGGTCAGCGCCCCAATCTTAACGGAACCATAGCCGTGTGGCCCTGGCGCCGATGCGTCGGCTGCCTCATCCATTGTCGCTCTCTCAACCGTCCGAAAATGGCAGTTTTCAGCCTCCAATATTCACTACCTTACTGAGCCACGAGCTTTACAGAAAATAAATTTACAACAATTCTACCTCTGGCTGCCCTGGTTTAATATATATTTAATTTATCCATACAATCCCCATTATTTACGGTATTTACACGTCACAAGATTGAATATAATTAATAAAATTGAATATAATTAGAAAAATTATAAATATAATTAATAACAATTTAATTATATTTAATTATTAGCAGGTATATTGTGACGCTGTCACACCACAATATACCTGCTACCCAATCAAAATAAAATTATTGCAAATAATTTTATTTGAACTATTCTACCTCTGTTCAGTTGCAACAAAATCATTGCCTACTCTATAGTCTCACGGTTCCAGTTCACTCAAACTATCGCATACATGTGACCTTTTAAAATATGTAATTACGACACGTGATTCTGGTTAACGCAAATTACAATGAAATGCCTTATCCTAATATGTGAAAGAAAACATCATAAAACATTGATAAGTGCAAGATATAAATAAACTACAAATTAGATCTGTTCATTCAATCAAACAAATGAAAACAGATTGTTCACACAACATATCAACCTTAAAGCTAGATAAATCAATTAATTGATTACAATGGACTATGCAAATTCAGCACATGTGTTGAAGTCAGAGTTTAGCAACAACAAAATAAATAATCGCACCGAATGTTAATTATTGTGGTCGACACAAGCATGTCGAAATCACATCAATACGAAAACCAAAGGAAATCAACCTCTCAGCGAATTTACATGACTTCCCCATAAGAATTCAAAGGACAGTTTTCGCAGACAAATAACATTGCCTTCAAAATTTCTACAATCGTAGCGGTGACATCACAGCGGTGAAACTAAGCCATCAGCTGTTTCAGCTTTGTCAGTTCCGTTGTTGTCAGCAGGCACTGTACCGTTAAGATTTCGGCTTGGGATACCTGCTTCTCGGCCACCCTGATAACAATCTTTCCAGGAAACTGGATATCGGCACAGCTGTTATCCCAAACAGCTGGGTGTTCCTACCTGCTCTTGCTGTGTTAGCGCTAATCTGTTATGCAATTACTCGTCTCAGGACTGACACTTTTACTTTCTAAACACATGAGTCTCATATTACAAATTTATGCATATGCTCTTAAATTATCTATGCTATATTTACATAAATCAAACGCAGTCTCATTCCGTACGAAATGACCGCAAGTTTCTCGTCAGCATCTGGCATAGCTTTTGCTTTTGTGCCGGCGACAAATTTTCCGTTTCCCTGCGCTTTGTCGGTTAGGTTCTGTGGTATGAGATTTCGCTCGTCAGCTAATGCTTACATTATAGCTCTCCCTCCGTTAGTTAAATCGCCTTGGCAATCCGCGGTGTCTTGCATCGGTTTGGAAATATGTATTCCAAGGCTCTGCTCACAGACCTCATTTTCCCAATGCAACACCTCCGGAACCAGATTTGTCACCGTTCTCTTTCCCCAATCCAAAATTACTTGACGTTTTTCCAAGAGGTCGCATCCAACGATCACATCTTGCGTCAAACCGGGTATTATCAGAAGTGGCAACATCAATTCGCTATTCGCGATCTTTACGGGGATAAGCGCTTGCGTGCTAACGACCTTTTCTCTTTTTCCTATTGCAGGAACCACCGTAACTTGCGTTGTGGGGATTATTTTCAGCCGTGGATTTTTATCCTTCAATCGTAGCAGAAACTTCTTGAAAATCATAGAGACAGACGATCCCGAATCAATCAAGATATTCGCCCCTATGCCATATGCGATAAAAGATACTCGGGGACACTCTGCGCGTTTTATGAGGCTGTCGCTGGATTCCATATCTTCCTCATCTTCGATATTTTCCGGGCCTTCGCCGCGCCAATATGCCAAACTGCCTAGGCAAATGCTGTTGGCATTCGTAGCGTCCCCAGGAAAATCTCATTGCGATGGTGGGGTATTAGGCGCGTTGCTACCGCCGCCCACATTTTCTCCCATCATCTTCGCGCATTCCTCATGCTCCGCGTTTGCAACTGAGATCGCGTTTATTGGAAATTCCTCCGGATACGCGGATCGGTTATTTCCCGACCGCTGATAATTTTTTTCATCCTTCCATCGCGCATCTCCGTTTCTCCATTTCTTTCCTCCGTTGCGGTTGCCGGAATTCTGATTGGTAGATTTCCCGTTCTGTCCGTCAGAAAAAGGAGCCTTATTACCACCATCAGGTCGCTTAGCCTCGCTCTGCGTTTCGTCATGGTTTCGTTCTGCGTTTTGTCTCGCCAGATTATCGGCCATTTTTCCGATTCGATCCAGATTACTGACTGTTTCCAGCAACTCCGGTATCGTCCGAATGAGCACGGGGTTAATTAGTGACTGCACTTGCGGACCAAAATGTGCGATCACCATTTCAATGAACTCCCCGTCCGTCATCTTATCATCGAATTGTCTACATTGCACCAATAGGGTTTTGACGTAGCTTTCCATGGAGTAATGCCATTTGGGAACGTACCTTCCTTGGTACAGCTTTATCCTCGCCTGGTTCTGAATCTTTTTCGACCAGAAGGTCTCAAGAAACAGTACCTTAAACTCGGCGTAAGACAAGTTCGTCTCGGACGCAATTTTCAGCCAGAGCCTATCTGTTTCTGAAAATGATTCCTCAACCAACACAAGCTTCATGGAATCAGGTACTCCCTTACTTTCAAAATACCGTTCCATCTCGGTAAGATAAATCCTAGGATTTACGTCCTTGCGAGATCCAAAAAGTGGCAACTTAAGTTCAATATTGGCGGCTGCGTATTGCCCGCAATTAGCTTGAACCAAACCCCCGCTAGCGTTAGAATTGCTCACTTCTTTCACCTTCGATTCCAACTTCGCCAGCTTCGAGTTCGTGTCCTGCATGAGCGTTTGCTGCGACGCCTGTAAATTCTGCTGCGTCGTTTTCACTTGTTTAATCGAACTTGTGATCTTCGACACCTCCGAATTTATAACCTGCAAGCTTTTCTCAGTTTTGTCCTTGATCTCGTGAACAAATTCTGAGATCTGCCCGAGATTTTGGTGGCTTTCTTGCCGTACCTGTTCGACAGATCTTTCGGTAGCGTCCAAACGCTTTGCGATTTCTGCGCTCGATTCTTGCAACGAAGTGCATGTTACCTGAACCGCATCGGCGCGTCTCTCCAATACCGACACGTTTGCTCGCATCTCCGATTTGAACTCATTCATTTCCCGGGTCACTTCCTCACGAAAGACGGACAATTTTCCGTCCATGCCTTTTAATAAAGCATTTTGTGATTCGGAACGTTGACTCAACATACTTAATTCTTCCCTCAATGAACCAGAAGTTTTACTTAATTCCTCCCTAAATGAGTCAAAATTTTTATTCATTTCTTCCTTTTGTAGATCAAATTTTTGACTTTGTGCATCTAGACGCTTATTCAATTCCTCCTTTTGCGAATCAAATTTTTGACTTTGCGCATCTAGACGCTTATTTATGTCCTCCCTCAATGAGTCAGAATTTTTATTCATTTCCGCCAGCATATTAAGTAGCAGGTTTTGAAATTGTAATGTTGGTTGGGGCGATTCTGCCGTGCTTTGCGACGCATCACGTGTTTCAACATCTGTCCGCATGGGTTGATTTTGAATACTTCCATTGTCTGGGGTTGGAAAACTTTCTAACTGTTCCCCATCTAGCGACGTATTTGAATGAATGCTGCGCGTACTTGGGGTTTCAATGCAACCTTCGTCCGCCAACGGCATTTCGCGTACTTCCGGTGTTTGATCCATTGCGCTTGTTTGCTCGGAAATTTTATGAATAATTGACTGATCTGCCCTATTAATGGTGCGTGATCTCAACTTCATAGATCGATCGTCTGATTCAAAATTCCAACTCCGAACAACAATTAGGACAATCGATAACAAATAAAATACAACGGGCACGATTCAAATCAAATGGATACAGCATTAAATAAATTTCCGCGCATAAATCCCATCAACATTAAATAAAACCCATCCAAAAGAAACAACAAGGAAAAACAACGATGTTGCATGCGACACAAAACCTCAACACATGAGCAAACCTAGCATAAAGAAAAATTTTAATTCTTATCATGCATTAAAATTTCAAAAGCACTGACTCGAAATTTACTTTTAAGTTAATCATGCTTGATGCAAGTGAACAAAACATTTATTTGAACAACTGATTAAAAATAAAAAATCATACATTTCAATTTAATTCAAGCATGGCAAAACAAATTTCAACACATAACTTATTCTAAAATAATAAATAAATCAACATAGGTCACATCCATGGATTTTAAGACTTATAAATTTTTTTCGAAATAATTTCGACTTGGGAAATTAATTAACCAACATTCGTCTGCACCAAATTATAGCGTCTTACAACGTGTTAGAGCCCAACGTTCGTAGCGCCAATTGTAATAGAAATACAATATAGGCTACGTCGAGACAAAACTTGCATACAGAAAAAGGGAGGGGGGATGATTATCAATTAAATGTGAAAATTAATAATTGATTTTAAAACATAACAAAGGGGAGCTAAAAGGAACCAGAACCATGAATATTAGGCACAAAATAATATCCCATTTATTGATATCTTATGGCTTATACAAGGCCGGGTAATAATTAACTTTACGTTAAACATAGTTAGACCAACAAAACAAGCAATACCCGACGTTTACAATCCGCCGATGAAAGCAAACAAAAACGAATGAAATATTTCAACAAATAAAAACAGCAAAGTTAACATTGAACAACATGGCAACACAGGCCATCAAATTGAAGCTAACATTTTTACTGTAACAAAAGAATATCCCAGGGGCGCCGTATAAAGTTAAAGAAAAGCATCAAAATGAATTTACAATTAGCAAGATGCTTGAAATTTACAGTGAAACATAAAATCAGCTAGCTCAGTGATTTAGTTGCGGGAGCAGAGTCTTATCCCAGTGTCGCTTAAGGGCTCACAAGTCCGTTAAAACCCAGTGAATAGTGACCGTCTGCATCTGGTACATTACCATAAAAGCATCGCCGTGATGGAGCGTGACATGCACAATGTCACTGCAGCTGTGGAAGCCAGATAAGCGGGTACGACCGCGTTATTAGAACGACTTCCAGATAATGGCAGGCATGCCACATAACCTCTCGCTTCCCAAAGCAAGAGAGTGATCACAACCAGACAATGATCACCAGACGAGAGCGTGTCGGCTGACACGTCTGTTCATCAACTCGTCCAGGCAGCAAGTGTCGCTTAAGATGGCTTCTTCCTTCTTCCTCGGAAAGTCGTCTCTCCACATGTAACAAACTCCCTAGAATTAGTACTGTGGACCCCAATAAACGTTCATGATTGGCTATCTACACATGTCCGTCGTCACGTGTATGATATCGCGCCTCGCATTCGCCGCATCCCTCCGCGCGTTTTCTGCCTGGCCTTCAGTGCAGTAGCGGAGTGGGGTGAGGTCAGCGCCCCATCTTAACGGAACCATAGCCGTGTGGCCCTGGCGCCGATGCGTCGGCTGCCTCATCCATTGTCGCTCTCTCAACCGTCCGAAAATGGCAGTTTTCAGCCTCCAATATTCACTACCTTACTGAGCCACGAGCTTTACAGAAAATAAATTTACAACAATTCTACCTCTGGCTGCCCTGGTTTAATATATATTTAATTTATCCATACAATCCCCATTATTTACGGTATTTACACGTCACAAGATTGAATATAATTAATAAAATTGAATATAATTAGAAAAATTATTAATGTAATTAATAAAAATTTAATTATATTCATTGTGGGTGACGCTGTCACACCACAAGTAATGAAACGTGCCTTTTTATCTGTTTACCAACAACCTTCATTTTTGGTCCCTCTTATATGCGTCTTGGTTATTTATTCCTTCCGTAATTTAACAATCCACACGATAATCAGCAGGATAAATTAGGATGATATCCAACATGTTTTGTCCTGTTCTGCTCTGTTCTACTACTTTTGTCTGGCCTCCTTGCCTTACTGAAGTATTTTGAAATCTCTGCTTTCTTATGATAGTAATTTAATTTCATTACTAGTCAACACCTTATAAGTTTAAGTCCAACCCAATAATGATGATCACACGAAGTTTAATTTGTACCCTTCGCGTTTGATATTTATTCTTCCGTTATGCTAAATAACAAAAATGCCCTTATTTTTTCGCATTTTCTGTCCCTTGTAACTAATGACTAATCTATGCGATACACTCAATAACCGCTGAGGAAAACCTTACTATCTACCCTTTTTTTTTTTACCCTAGACTCTACCCCTACAGCTGTTTGTGCTTTGTACACATCCATCAATTTATCAAATTCTATTACGTTCTAGCTTTGCTACTTCAGTTGACAGTAGTGATCTTATAACTGACTTTTCCATATTTATATCTTTACTTTTCATCTTCCACACTGCGATCCTCCCTATGACTATTTCTTTGATGTGTATGATTTTTCTTGCCGTTCTTCTGTTTTTAGTATTCCTCTGTCACCTGTTTTGTCTTCCCAGCATCGACCTCTAACCAAAAAAGAGTAACTATCGGGTCAATAACGGATATAAAAAAAACAACGAAGAAGATAGGTTACGACCAAAATCGTACCTCTTAAACAGCGGTTGCCATGTTGTTATTCTGATGCCATATATCTGGATATAGGTAAAATTAATGGTTTGCTAACACCTGAACAAGCATTATTAGATCTCATAAAAACTGTAAATTCAAGTAGCCCATTTATACTCTACATAGAGAATGGTTTTAAAAGATACAACATCCCTAGAGAGGAATTTTTTTTAACTGTCATAATTGTAACGATACTGTCGAACATCGAGCACTATTGAGTAAGATCTACAGCTTGACTCACGACCAAGGCTTCACTAAAATAATTACATTTCCGTCGGTGGTTATAATTTTTTAAATTGAAATAAATCTAATCAAAGAAAAGGGCTTCCTTAAAGACGTACTGTCTTCTTGCCCATTAATATGTATAAAAATGATAATACCAAACATATTAAGAATTTTATGCAGATGCCTTTGCTTTGGCAATGTAAAAAAAAAAAAAAAAAAAAAAAAAAAATTAATCTTAGGGAGTAGCACAAATGCTTTTAAAACTCACAAAAGATCTTACGTTTGGGCTATTTATCTTCAAAACAAACTAACAAAAAGGAAAATAAAAATTGAGAGGATATTAATTTCGAACACTGTTTTACACGAAAATAGCTTGGTGTTCCTTAAGTAGGTCCCTCATTTATAGAAGACATTGTATCACTAGTAAAATAAATTGTGACCCCGGAACGACATCATTCAAGAAGTTCACTGGCAATAAAGGGGAGGAACAGATGTATCACATTTTTTCTCTGGAGCGGAATATGTTTGACCAATTAGAAGAAAAATAGTGGCTGAGGAAAGCTCTACGCATAATTATGACCCATATAAACTATAACTTATATATAGGAACAGCTTCATGCCATCACTGATCCTGGAAATGTCTTCATGGTAATTACAAGAGGAGCTGTACCCACAAGGATTGGCCATGCGAGGGTGAAATCTTCGGAATGCTTACTACTTGGCAGCAGTTTCTTCCTCGACTACCTAAAATCGTTGCACATATTAAGAACTAATTTATGAACAACAAGGTGCAACCCACTAAAATGGGAATATAAAGAAGACTTAATCTGATGCGGCTGTGAAGAAGACCATTTTACGAATTATGAGCTTCAGGGTCCATGCGTTATCGCTTCGTTCAGTGAGGATAACGTAATTATTCCAAGCCGAGACTTTGCGGTCACAATCGACAGGTTTGGGGTGAAGTCCATTAATTTCTCACATATTTAGCTAAATACTACAGACCTCACTATTCTACTGCAATTTCCACTCATGATTACAAAAAATTACTAACAGTGGTTGACAAAAAGTAAAAAGAGTGAGAAAATTTGCTCAAACTAATCTAAACGAGGAGAAACGACTGTATTAACTCAACACATGCATAGACTTCCACTACAAACAATACAGAGTATTAATTAAATCAAACTTAAAACTACACAGCTTACCAAAAAAAACTTTAATAAGAAGAATGTAAAAAACTAAACTAAATTTCATTGAAATTTACGTGGACTATAAGAAATTTCAAATTAGACCTAGCAATTGTAACAAGATGACTAGATGGGACGTCTCGTACAATTTAAATTAATTATTGTTTGATTTAATAAACATAAGAAATAAATACATATTATTTTTCGAGCTGGAGACAGAAATCCACGTCTAGCTAAGAGTTGTGTTAGCGTGAGCGACACTCTGACTTAAGCCGGATGTGTCTGGTAGGTCGAGACAATGAGGGAATTATCTCTTGCAAGTTGACGCTGATACCGGTGAGAAAGGCTGGACTTTGGGAATTTTGCAGTTGGAATCCTTGAATGGGCGTTTGCTCGATGCATCGTGGGAAAATTATTCCTACATATCCTCCCGAACAATCCCGACAAAACCCGAAGTCTTGGCAAATTAGAGGCAATGTCTTAGCCAGCAAAGAGGGGATACTTTTGCGAATCGAATCCGATGTGTTTATTTCCTCACGTGGTTGGACATTTTACAAATTTGTGTTTTCATGATACTCTCCGAGGAGAAGGAGAGAGACGAGCTCTGAAAGGCGAGAAGTCGGCACTTCGTCCAGAACGATCGCCCTGGCTACTGCTTGCCAGAGGAGTGCGGATGATTTCGTACTGGAGGCTTCGATGACTGAGCGCCAAGTCTGATCGATGTTGTCACTTGTGCTGGTTGACGTGACAAGTGCTTGGAATACCTGGACAGGTGCGCTGTTTGAGAAACGATAGCGCTCTTGTTGCGACGCTTCATGCAGCCAGACAGACACGGTAATTATACCTCCAGAAACAGTGTGTACTCAGACGAATCATTGAGACAGCCTTTTAACGGTCTAATGAATAAGAGTTCTTATGCCGCTGGACATAAAATTTCTGAGCTAGTTATGTCTAAACGCCGAGTGCTTTTTTGTTTTCTTTTTCCTAGTTTGAATTGAAAGACTGACTTCCATATTTGGAAACTTTCAATTACTATTATTTGTGGGAACAAATCAATTCCCTGGCGCCCTGTACAACCCAATCAAATCTGATGTTAACTTGTTTTCATTGTAATACAAGAATCGCTCTCAATGTGCATAAGAGAGGTTTTATTTTATTATTATTATTATTATTATTTTTTGCTTCAGTTACATTTGAAATTTATAAATCTTTGTAAAGTTCATGTATATGTTTGCAATTTCTTAGCTTCAATTAACGATAATTGTTTGTTTGCTATTTGGCATCTGTAAGTCGAGGTATTGCATTGAACTTTGCATTGGTCTTCAGCAACCGTCACGCCAGGAAGTGCTCTCTGTGTTAAATTTAATTTAAAGTGTATAGATAACTTTTGTTTAATCTTTGCTTATTTAACAGCGCCAGTAGACAGTTGGTCTTCAGCAACCGTCACGCCAGGAAGTTCCTTCTGTGTTTAGTTTAATTTAAAGTGTGTAGATAGCTTTTGTTTAATCTTTGCTTATTTAACAGCGCCAGTAGACAGTTGGTCTTCAGCAACCGTCACGCCAGGAAGTGCTCTCTGTGTTAAGTTTAATTTAAAGTGTATAGATAGCTTTTGTTTAATCTTTGCTTATTTAACAGCGCCAGTAGACAGTTGGTCTTCAGCAACTGTCACGCCAGGAAGTTCCTTCTGTGTTTAGTTTAATTTAAAGTGTGTAGATAGCTTTTGTTTAATCTTTGCTTATTTAACAGCGCCAGTAGTCAGTTGGTCTTCAGCAACCGTCACGCGAGGAAGTGCCTTCTGTGTTTAAATTAAACTAAAGTGTGTAGATAGCTTTTGTTTAATCTTTGCTTATTTAACAGCGCCAGTAGACAGTTGGTCTTCAGCAACCGTCACGCCAGGAAGTGCCTTCTGTGTTTAGTTTAATTTAAAGTGTGTAGATAGCTTTTGTCCGTCATTGCTTATTTGTTTAACAGCGCCAGTAGTCAGTTGGTCATCTGTAACCGTTACGCGAGGAAGTCCATTTTTCATGATTAATTGACTTTCGGGTTTTGCCGCGTTGTTTATTTCATAACCTAAGCTTTCAGCTGCTATCCTCCAGCCTTCGTCAGAGATACTGTTTACGTTGACATAGCAACGAGCGCCAAGCATCGCAGAGTAAGAGGCCGCTATCTCCGTTGATGTTGTTGGTGTTTTTTTAAAATTTCTGCTGCCTCTTTCACCCGTCGGGGCCACCACTGGTCTTCTCTCCACAGTAGCCTCGCTTCCTGAAATTTTACTTCATGCCCGGTATTAATAGCATGGCGGACTACGGCGAATTTGTCACTGTAGTTATATTTGTAGTGGCGGATATGTCCTTTATGTCTCTCCGCCACAGTGCGACCTGTCTCGCCGATATAAACACTGCCACAACTGCAGGGGATTTCGTAAACACCCATTAGCTGGTGTGGGTGTAATTTGTCTTTTACCTTTGTCAGTGACTGACCAACTTTGCAGTTAGCCTTATATACTATTCGCACCTCCACCCGCTTTAACAATTTCCCAATCCGGTCTGTGATACCCTGTATGTATGGGAGACAGGCGAATTTGCTCGGCACATTAATACAATGGGATAAGTTGAATAGTATTTAAGGCTAACTGCAAACTTGGTCAGTCACTGACAAAGGTACATGACAAATTACACCCACACCAGCTTATGGGTGTTTACGAAATCCCCTGCATTTGTGGCAGTGTTTATATCGGCGAGACAGGTCGCACTGTGGCGGAAGGACTTAAAGAATATATCAGCCACTACAAATATAACAACAGTGACAAATCCGCCGTAGTCCGCCATGCTATTAATACCGGGCATGAAGTAAAATTTCAGGAAACGAGGCTACTGTGGAGAGAAGACCAGTGGTGGCCCCGACGGGTGAAAGAGGCAGCAGACATTTTAAAAAACACCAACAACATCAACGAAGATAGCGGCCTCTTACTCTGCGATGCTTAGCGCTCGTTGCTATGTCAACATAAACAGTATCTCTGACGAAGGCTGGAGGATAGCAGCAGAAAGATTTGGTTATGAAATAAACAACGCGGCAAAACCCGAAAGTCAATTAATCATGAACAAAGATGGCCGTGGAAGACTGAGGAATCAAGTCCTTCTTTGTTAATTCAGGTTTTTTTTTCCAGTTGTGTCTATCGGTTGTTTGTAAGTAGGGAACAGTTTATTTGGACCACTCGGTTAGTTCATCTTTCATCTTCTCCGTAGCTTTTGTTTAGAAATAATATGTGTAGGGACTGTGATTGCTGTGTGCAGACGCGGGCTGGGGTGGTTGATCTTCGCGTTCAGCTTGCAGCTTTGCTAACGAAAGTTACAAGGCTGGAAGCTGCCGTAGGCCACTGTAGCAGATGTGCTATGGGAGACTCCTCTGAAGCTAGTGCTATCGCAGGTTCTCCTGTTCCCAGCATCGTACTTGTAGTCCAGGCTGAGACCTTGGAGCCTGTGCGGCAGTCACCTGACGGTGTCTGGCGTGTGGTTTCCGGGCGTCGACGCCGCATGCGGGGGCAGTTGTGCAAGTCTGAATCCCAGGAGGACATGCTTGTACCACTGTCCAACAGGTTTGATCTATTGTCTGGGTCTGGTTCAGATCCACAATCGTCAAACAGCGAGTTGCCAGCCCCCTGCCCGCAAGGCCTGAGCGATCACAGAAGGGGTTTTTGGTGATAGGTAGCTCCAACGTTAGGCGTTTTATTGAACCCCTTAGGGACTAGGCGAATAGGTCTGGGATGAAGTCCTGTGTCCATTCATTGTGTATTCCGGGAGGTCTGATCCAAGAGTTGGATCTGGCCATCCCGGATGCCATTGATGGGACGAGGTGTAGCCAGCTGCGGATTGTAGCTCATGTCGGCACCAACGATACTTGCCACCTGGGGTCAGAGACTATCCTCTCTTCCTTCCGGCGGCTTGCACAAAGGGTGAGCTCTGTGGTTGATGACCGCAAGATTTCGGCTGAGTTAACTATTTGCAGCATTGTCGATAGAACCGACTGTGGACCTCTGGTTCAGAGCCGAGTCGAGGGTCTAAACCAGAGACTGCGGCGTTTCTGCGATAATCATGGGTGCAGATTCCTAGATCTTCGCCATGGGGTCGAGTCGTTTAGGATTCCCTTGGATAGATCAGGAGTGCACTACACACGTGAATCGGCTACACGGCTGGCAGGGGCCGTGTGGAGTGCATTGGGGGATTTTTTAGGCTGAGGCAGGAAGACCCGAAACTGGGATCACAGTTACGGGCAGCCCAATCAAATTCGGCACCATATGTTAGGAGTATCGTAAATCAGTCTCGACCATTAAAAGTACTCGTTATTAACAGTAGAAGTGTTTGTAATAAGCAGCCTGAGCTTGAAAGCATTATTAGTAGTACAGAAGCAGATATTTTATTAGGTACTGAAAGCTGGTTAAAACCGGATATAAGTTCAGCAAAAATATTTAACGATAGAATGAATGTTTTCCGTAAGGATAGGTTGAACTCCAATGGAGGCGGTGTATTTATAGCTGTTAGTAAACACCTGTCGTGTAGCGAAATAAATATCGATACGGTCTGTGAAGTCCTATTGATTAGACTAAAATTAGCTAGGACAAAACTTGTATTAGGGTCTTTCTATCGTCCACCAGATGCATATGTATCTATTGCTGAGGCCTTAAGAACTAATGTAAGTAATATAGCTCGTAAATTTCCAGATCATGCAATAATACTAGGATGTGACTTCAAAATTCCGTATATCGACTGGAATAATTACGTCCACGTTACTGGTGGTCGGGATAAACCATCCTGTGAAATTATTTTCTCAGATCTTAATCTTGAGCAGCTCGTCACTGAACCAACGCGGTGCCACAACGATAACGAAAACATTTTAGATATTCTCGTTACGAATAGGCCTGAGTTATTTACGGACATTTCTACCAACATGGGAGTAAGTGATCATAATGCTGTAATTGCTACAGTAAAATTAATAGCCGCGCGCAAAAAGAAAAAAGAAAGGGTCGTTTACAGGTTTGAAAAGGCCCCAAAGGAGAGTTTAGAACGTTTTTGAGGGATAATTACATTACCTTTATAGAAGGAAGAGGCTTGGTTGAAGAGATGTGGCTACGGTTCATGTATATAGTCAGGGAAGGTATGGACTTACATATACCGAAAAGGACAATCAGGGATGGGATCCCCCGTGGTATACACGTGAACTTAAACGGTTACTTAAAAAACAAAGGAAGATACATGCACGCTCAAGGACGACGATGAGTTAGCTGAGAAAAGAGAACATGTTAAAAATGCGATGCGCGAGGCTTTTAACGACTTTAGATGCAACTCACTTTCTAAGAGTCTCAACGAAAACCCAAAGAAATTTTGGTCGTATGTAAAAAAAGTTAGTGGTAGTGACAACAATATGTCAGTTCTACTACAAGACGGCCGGGAAGTTGATGACAGCCGCGAAAAGGCTACCGTATTTAACACTGAATTTAAAAATTCTTTCACTGACGAAAACATGGAAAACATTCCCGCTTTTGCACGGCGTGTAGAATTTGAGATAGATCCAGTTCAAATTGATAGTGTAGGTATCATCAAGCAATTAAAGCTCCTGAAGTGGGGGAAGGCGCCGGGTCCTGATGGTATTCCAGTAAGATTATTTTCGGAATACGCGGAAGAAATAGAACCATTTCTATCAGAAATATTTCGTAAATCTTTAGAAGAAAGAAAAGTACCTTCTGACTGGAAAATACCGCAGGTGATTCCCGTTTTCAAGAAAGGTGATCGGAGAGATCCTAGGAATTATCGACCCATATCTTTAACATCTGTCTGCAGTAGAATTCTGGAGCATGTCATATTCTCTAACGTTATGAAGTTTCTGGATGAAAACGAGTTACTTACAGCAAACCAACACGGATTTCGTAAGAACCGTTCGTGTGAAACGCAACTGGCTCTATTTTCGCATGACGTAATGAAGGTTATCGATGCAGGATCACAAGTTGATGCTATTTTCTTGGATTTTCAGAAGGCTTTTGACTCTGCACCACATAACCGCCTTTTGGCGAAGATTCGAGCGTACGGTATATCTGATCAGATCTACGAATGTATGCGCGATTTTCTACTGGTCGGTCGCAGTACGTCGTTGTTGACGGGGAAGCCTCTTCAAAGCTAGATGTTACTTCGGGCGTTCCTCAAGGAAGTGTAATAGGACCACTTCTTTTCTTAATTTTTATAAACGATCTCGGTGACTGCGTTAATTGCATAATGCGATTTTTTGATGATGATGCACTTATTTTTAGGAAAGTGGGGTGCTCTCACTATTGCTTAGAAATACAGCGCGATCTGGATGTTATTTCGGAATGGTGCCGTAAATGGCAGCTTACACTTAACTGTAAAAAGTGCAAGGCAATGCAAATAAGTAATAAAAAGACCCCGTTTGCTCACGAGTACAAAGTTAACAATTCAGTTGTTGACACGGTCGATTCCCTGAAGTCTCTAGTCGTAACAGTACAAAGCAACATGAAATGGGACTTGCACATAACTTCCGTCGTAGGCAAAGCTAATTCTAAACTACGTTTTATAGGTCGTATTTTGAGAAGCTGCAATGCTCATACAAAGGAAAAAGCGTACATAACACTAGTGCGTCCGGATTTGGAATACTGTTGTGCAATTTGGGATCCGTATCGCAAGGGATTGATTGACACGTTAGAGAAAGTACAGAGGAGAGGCGCTCGATTCGTGACCGCTAGTTACAGTACTTATGTAAGTGTCACAGAGCTGATACGTGGGTTAGGCTGGGATTGTTTGGCGTACAGACGACGTCGTTTTCGTTTAAGTTTGTTGGAGAATATGCGAAAATCTCTAATTTACGAGTGCAACGAAATACTTCTTCCGCCTACCTATTTAGGTCGCAATGACAGAAGGGATAAGATTCGAGAGATAAGATGCCGTACTGATACAATTATGTATTCTTTCTTTCCTCGTTCTGTTCGGCATTGGAATACTCTAAAATAGGATTGGTGCTTAGCACCCTCTGCCACACACAGTAATTGTGAATTGCAGAGTATAGATGTAGATGTAGATTTTACACAGACAGATGTTTACGAGCTATGAATAACTTCCAGAGAAATAAATACACCATAACGTCACAAATTATCAATTCCTATAAACCACCCAGTATAGATCCGCCTGTAAATATAGCTCTTATTGCCAAGACCTTCGAATATATAAGATTCAATTATCAAGAACTAAGTTATATTACAGCAGCCCGAAAGGATAAACTTCCTGTAACAACCTAAGATCTATACAAAACTTTGACATCTGAAGGACGCAAAAACATTGTTGAATGAAAATTCGCAGACACAAATTGGCGAAACGTATGGTCTAATATATTTCTTAAAGTTCTATCATCCGAAATTCAAGCCGTGTGGTACAAAGTTGTTAATAACACTGTACCTACAAATGTGAGATTATTTCGAATCCATATGAAATCTACAGATAGATGTGATACATGTGGGAATACTGACACACTAATTCATCGTTTTACTTGTGGAAAGGCTGCACATATCTGGAATTGGACGAAGCATGCAACGGCAACTCTATTAGGAACTTCTCCATCTGAGGTTACATGCGAGATTCTAATACGTCCAGACATCAAGACCATGCCACCGGAAAAACATAACTCACTGGTCTGGGTATTAGGACAAGCAGTTTACAATATTCTAACAATAAAACCTATGGATCTAGATGATTATTTATCCACACTTAAAATAACACTTTGGAATTTTAAAAAATCAACGAGGTAAAAATGCCACTTCGGAGCATATCTGGATGGACTTCTTCTCCGTGACCAATCTTGATGATGCATATAGCCCCTTCACTTGACCAGAGTACTCATATTGATGTTTCTGTAACGTAGAGTGTATTATGAAACTTTAATCTTGTAATGTAGAAATGTTGTAATGTTATAAGGTTTCAATAAACCCATTGAACTAAAAAAAAAAAGAGTAACGGTAAATATACCTCTGTCTGTAAGCATTTATGAGTACCAAATAAACCATAATTTTAGGATATTTTCAAATACTAATAACAGAAGTAATGGTTTCACCTCTGATTCCTGAAATTAATATTTATGCTTTGCAGAAGGTAGTGGAAGGTGGTGTTTTAAATTATGCTAGGTAAGCAATTAATCTACCCAACCGACCAATCCGCTACACAATCAAAATGTAAACAAAACACCAGATTGCAGTTTAAAACTATTTCGATAAATAAGAATCTTTACCAATACTCAAAGTTCTTAACCATTTAACGTTGTAAATTAATACTAGTGATCGCCCAGGCGTCGAAATACGACCGTAACTCATAAAGTTATTTAGTTTCATGAAAGAGTAATAATCATTATTTGAAATTGTTTTATTGCGTTTTCTGTGAGCATACATATATTATATACTGTATACATTGACGTCGTCGGCTGCGAGCGTGTACCAGTACGTTATTAGCTTGAGCTGTTTGGCTTAATTCCAAGCAATACCTATAAAATTAAAACGATACACTCCACGCGAGACTGAATCCTAAATTTTAGCTTCTGAGCTTACCATAGCAAATGATGAAATGTATTTATTGATGGTTCATTTGAATTTAGTCCATCATACAATGATTTAAAATATTCATTTTGACTTAAGATTTAGCTTTATGACAACATGAAGTAAATGCAGTCCATTCACCCGAAGTGACTTCTGATTCAAAATGTTTTGAATTGCAAAACCTGCACTGTAAATTCGAAACTGTAAAAAATTTCGTGGAATGACATTTAGAGCGCATTTAAATGTATCCATCAAAATAATTTCGTCATTTTGTGTATTCGCTATTTAAATTTGGTCTATTATCATTTTGAATCTCACGCAAATAAGTATTTCTTCTTTTTTGTCTCTACCTCTCGGTCCCCCCCCCCCCTCCTTTCTTTCTCTCTCTCTCTCTCTCTCCCCGACCTGTCAATGTTCTATATTAAGGCATAATGAAAGTAGGTGCAAATATCTCGATGAAAAAAAGAACAAAAAATCCGTAATAAAATTACTGAAATTAAAAAATCAAAAGACCCTTAACCAAAATTTAACCTTATATTCCTTTTCGAAGTGTTCCTTTTATAACTTCAAAGATTACTCTCTACTTTATGCGAGTCTTTCGTTTCATCAAAGACTATAGAGTATCTCGATGCTGGGACCTATTTCACACACATACACGTTCGCGAATTAATTTTTTATTTTAATAATCTATTTTTAACATGTATTAACTATGCTTATTATATTTCTTTCTTTACTGTTGACATTGGCAGAATCTCTAAGTGTCGTTTCCACTAAAAAATTGAATGTAAACAACGAATATTTTATTTAATTTAATGTATTTGTAACACATATTATATGGTACACAGTCCAGTCACATTAATGTGACCACCTCTCAAAAACCAGAATAACCACCTTTGGTAGGACCGCTGCAAGGCGTGCAGGAAGAGAGTTAATTAGGTTTCTGAAGGTGTTCACTGGGATGTTGAGCCATGCCGACTCCAGTGCCGTGGCCAGCAGCGCTAGATTACGCGATTGAGGATCCATGGCGCGAACAACCCGATCGAGGTGGTTCCACAGACTCTCGATTGGGTTTAAATCCGGTGAGTTTGCTGGCCAGGGGAGTAAGGTAAACTCATCCTGGTGCTCTTCGAACCACGCACATACACTGTGAACTGTATGACACCTCGCATTGTCCTGTTGGTGGATGCTATCATTCTGATAAAAAATTATTCGGATGTAGGGGTGGACATGGTCCGCAAGGACAGATACGTACTTGTGCTGATCCATCGTGGCTTCCACAATAATGAGTTCACCCAGTGAATGCCAGGAAAACATTCCCCAAACCATAATGCTCCCTCCTCCACCCTGGATCCTTCCGGCAATTGTTACAGGGTGTTTGATTTCAGACGTTTCACGCCGTATGCGCCAACGTCCATCTGTCCGATGAGGCATTAAACGTGATTATTCGGAAAAGCCACCTGTCGCCACTCTGTGGACGTCCAGTTGCGGTACTGACGTGCAAATTCCAGCCTTCGTCGCCGATGAACAGCAGTCAGTATAGGTGCGTCAACCAGGAGTCTGCTGCGGAGGTCCATGCGCAGCAACGATCGCTGAACCGTTGTTGAGGATACACTCTTGGTAGCCCCTTGGTTCATCTGGGCGGTCAGTTGCTCAACAGTTGCACGTCTGTTTGCCCAAACGCATCTCCCTAGCCTTCGTTCCCCTCTGTCATCTATAGTCCGTGGTGTACCACATGTTCCACGCTGCTGATTTTGAATAGTGCCATTTTGCCATCCACGGCATACTTTCACCACGGCGGTACGTGAACAGTTCACAAAATTAGCTGTTTCCGAAATGCTTCCTCCCTTTGCCCGATAGCCAATAATCATGCCCTTTTGAACGTCGGATAAATCGCTACGTTGCTACATTACGCCACCTATTGAAATGCTTTCCGATGCGCCGCGCATGAAATTTCTGCTAATTCCTTTTGTGGGATTAGCTGTACATGGGTAGGGGTGACTGTCACTCTTGCTGTGACATCTGCCCCTTTTCTTACATTTTTGGTCTTATAGCTAATAACTTTGGGTTTAACATTAGATTTATGCAAAGATAATAACATCTCAACATTTTTAGTCTATTCCTTTTTTTTTAAATGTATATTTCTTTTTTATTATATATATATATATTTTTATATATATACATACACACATACATTTTTATTTTTTATATGTATTTTTTATGTATTTTTTATTATTATTTTATTTTTTATAATTTTTTATTTTATTTTTATTTTATTTTTATTATATATATATATATATATATTTCCTTGCACATGGTGTTTCTTTTTGGTATTTAGCAATACGACTAGTACATTACAGTTTTCGCGAATTTACATACTATACCACAATTTTCACAATATCAGTAGTATCCACAAAAATTACAATCCAATCACAGAAACAAAACACAGAGATAACACTAAATTGCAAATCTTACAGACTAACACTAAAACAGAACATGGAAACTATGACATGGAATTCAAAACATTATAGACTACATTTGAAACAGAATCAATAGCACTAAATTACAAACCTTACAGATTACTCAGCAACAAAGACGAAAACTATAACATGGTAACTATAACACGGAATTCCAAACTTTACAAACTACGTAGCAACAAAAACACAGAAATAATAACACTAAATTACAAGCACAACAGACCAATACAGCAATAGACACGGAAATAATAACACGAAGTTAAAGACCTTATAGACTAACACATAAACAAAATGCGGAAAGAATAACACGAATTTAAACAACAGGCAACCTATTGCGACAATGTTCTGAACGTTTTTTGCACACTTACAACTATACTAACATATACTTTAACTGGTTAGAATCTCCGACCGGACAGCACGGATACCTAGGTGGGACCAGATTCACTCACTTGCTCGCACTGGCACTATCCAGGATCGAATATCGACTTCGGCCTATTGTAGCGCTGTCCCTCCGTTTCATAATCGCCCAGTTGGTTGATCAGAGGATCCTACACCCTGCCGTGGCTGTCATCCTCGCTCTGAGCGTGGGGACTTGTGCCAGCTGGTGCAGGTCCACCGTCGGGAACCTGGGTGGGAGGTGGAGAGCCCTCTTCAGAGCCCGATTCTGCATCACTTGCAGCCTCTTTATGTGCGACTCCGCGGCGTAAGCCCACACTGGGCAGGCATAATCAATGACCGGCCGTATGAGCGCCTGGTTCACCTGGATGCCGCAGCGTGTTGGCAGTGAAGAGTTTGCATTCAGGATTGGGTACAAACTACAAAGCACCCAATCGCTGATTTACCCTGCTCCTCACCTCCTCGACGTGATTCTTCCACGTCAGTCTGCAGTCTAAGGTGAGGCCGAGGTAGCGCACTGTATTCTGCTGCCGTATCTGTTCACCGAACAGTTGCAGGGACAATCCTGCTGGCTGCCCTCTTCTGCTGAAAATGATCAATTGTGACTTTTTGGCGTTGATCTTTATACGCCATAGAGTGGCCCACTCCTCCATTTGGTCCAAGGCCGCCTGAAGACGTTGCAGGATGAGCTGCAGACTCCAGGACGAAGTAAAATACGCGGCGTCGTCCGCGTAGTAGGCTGCCATGACAGCGATCGGCCTGGGGATGTCAGACGTGTAGATGACAAACAGCACCGGCCCCAGTACAAAGCCCTGCAGGACACCTGCGCGTATTGATCTCCTCGTAGAACAGGAGTTCTTTATCTTCACCCTGAACTTTCTGTTCTTGAGGTAACTACGCAGTAGCCGAGCATATGATCTTGGTATTCCAGCTCGTTGCAGCTTATACAACAGTCCCTCATGCCAGACGGTAGCAAAAATTCCTTGGCGTTGCGACGTCAAGAAGCACCAGGCCACAGTACCGGCGCCCGTTGAAAGCATCGGTGGCCTCTTCGACGACCCGCATCAGCTGGTGTGTAGTGGAGTGCTCCGGCCGGAACCCGAACTGCTCGTCCGGGATGAGCTGCAGTCTCACGCCGTGGACCATCAGTCGTCGTAGCAGCAGCCGCTCGAACGTCTTGGACATCGCTGGCAACAGGGAGACGGGCCGGTAGTTTTGAGGAAAGGTGTGGTCCTTTCCCACCTTAGGCAGGGCTACTATTTCCGCCTCTTTCCAGTGCGACGGGAATTTTTTCGTCCGAAGGATGCAGTTAAAAATCTGCACCAGTATTTGTATTGCAGCCGGTGGTAGATGCCTCAAGATCAGGTTATTGACGCCGTCGTTGCCTGGCGCATTATTGGGTAGCGTCTAACTTAGGATCTCCAGTACCTCCCTCTCGTCGACTTCGGCGATCTCCTCGTCTTGTTCATCTACGTGGGCTAGGTACTGGTGCAATTGCTGATGCACATGTTCGATGTTATCATCGTTGTATGGCTCAGCTACTGGCCGGAAGATGTCCTCGAAGTCGTCCGCCACGGCGTTGGCTTTGTCCTCTGCTGTGTATGCAAGCCCTTGCATGCCATGGAGAACTGGAGTGCGTCTCCTCACCCTGTTGATCTTCCTGGTTTGATGCCTTGCAGTTCCATCTTCTATACGCAACTGAGCCACACGGTTGTCCCACTGGCTGTTGCGGTGCTTCTCCAGCTGTGCTTTAACTTCCCGCAACGACTTGTATACGCGGTCCCTCGTTTGTTGCTAACTCTTCCTCACGCGGTTCTTCTCCTGTATGAGGTCGAGCAGTTCCTGGGGGAGCTGCTTGCCTTGTCGCGCCTTCATCTCTGGAACAGCCCTTTCTGCAGCGTTCAGGGTGGCTGCTGTCCATCGCTGAACTTCCTCGTCTAAGTTTTGGACGTTATAACGTAGCTGTTCCTCAATCATCGGCTGCAGCTGATTCTTGAACTGGTCCCAATTCGCACGCCAGTAATTCCTGCCGCCCATGTTCTCCCTCTCCTGTCCCACGTCCCAAGCCGCTAGTACTGGTTATGATCCGAGGAGAGCTGCGGGACTGACTGCAGGAATGGTCTGGCTGGGATACCCCGTGTTACATAGACATCCAGTATGTCGGCCCTGTAGCGCTCCGCCGCCGGGAAGTACGTCGGCGGCGCCCAGACCGCGAAGCCTGTCCGCTGTGCTTCTCTCTGCAGCACTTTTCCGCTGGCGTTAGTGACTCTGCTATGCCAGTCCCGGTTTTTGGTATTGAAGTCTCCGCCGAGGATGAAGCTTCCCGGGATGGTGCTTAGGGCCGCCACATCCGCTGCCGAGAGTGTTGTCCCAAGTTGGTGGTAGGCCGCTACCATGGTGACTGGGCCCGTTGTGGTGTGTATTACGATTGCGGTGGCCTCGATGTTAGTGAGATTAGGCAGGGCAGTCGCGTGGTGCTTTATGGAGCTCTTGACATACACCGCTACTCCGCCGCCCGCAGTCGGTCTGTCCCGGCGGTAGCAGACGTAGTTCGGTACAATCACCCTCACTCCCGGATTCAGGTGCGTTTCGCTCACGTGGCAGATGTCTACCTCTTCCTCCCGGACAAAGCTTTGGAACTCAGTGCTTTGTTGTCTAAGACCATTTGCGTTCCACGCGAAGGTACTGAGACCCTCCATAGGTCTAATGGCCATCTTCTGCTTGAAGACTTGCGGTGGGTAGCTGCGCGGGCGCGTTGGCTTTTAGCACTGTTGTGATCATGGATTGCAGGGATTCTGCAATGGCACCAGCCACTGCACGATCTCAGTTAACTGCTTCATAACTGGGGAGTGGTCTTTAGTGGAAGCAGCTGTTGGGTGCATTTGCTTGCTAGAGTGGTGTCCAGAGGTGGTTGGTTGGCCATTTCTTCTGGTTGTAGGAGTTGTTGTTCGGGTGGTGATGGTGCCTGCCTCTTGTTCCTGCTCTCACCCAACCAGCCGGACATCCTCTTCTTCGCCTTCTGGTAGCTGGGGCAGCCCTTATATGATGCCACGTGCTGGCCGCGGCAGTTGGCGCAGGTCGGCTGACCATCGCCCCCTTTTATCAGCGTGCAGTCCTTCGCTGAGTGACTGCCTCCGCACCTGACGCAAGCCACGGGCAGGCGGCAGTACCGACTGACGTGACCATGTTTCTGGCACCGGAAACACTGAAGGGGCCCCTTGTCGGTTCTCTTCTTCTCGACGCTCACCATCATTTTTAGTAAGCTATCTATGTCCATTATCTTCCTGTTTTCCATTGTGTATTTTAGTGACACCATGAAAAGCGGCATCAGCTGTTCAAGCAGGTTCCTGCTCGGCTCGGCTGGAGACTTGAGCTGCACCACGGAGTCCGTGATGAACCCGGCTTTTGTTAGAGCTGCCTGCACTTCTTCCGCTGCAAGCCACAGTGGCAGGCCTCTGATGACCAGTTTTATCGTCCGCTCGGTGGCCAACGGGTAGGAGTAATAATGGACGTTCTCTTCAGTGAGGTCCCTTGTTATCGTCTTGTAATCATCTGCTCTCCTGATGCGGATTAGCAGTCCGTCGCCTGATGGCTTGAAATCGAACTCCTATTCGCATCGTGCTTCTAGTTCCTGCCCGAAGAAGGCAATGTTCGCTGGTACCTGGTCAATGATCGGGGGGATGCGACGGCTGTAACCTTTGGGGGCTTCTGGTGGTGTTGGCTCCGTTGGGGTTTGTTGCTCAATGTCCAGTACGTCGAATGGGTTAGCTGTCGACAGCTGATCGGTCGAGTTTACCAGCTGAATACGACGGGCCGTCTTTCGGGGTTGTCGTCAGCCTTCCTCTTCATACACGTCGTGCCTCGACGTGAAGGCTGTGGCCTGAGAACAGCTACTGGGTGGCTGTTGTTTGCTGGTGGCTTTCTTACTACGGATCGCCGGTGTCTTCTTATTAGCCGGGCGCCGCGCACTGGATCCCTTGACCGCTCCGACCTGCTGTACGTTTGAGAGCGCTGGCATGTTATGCCACACCCGCACCCTGGATCGGGGGTTGGGAGACAGCTCCTGCAGCCTGCTGCTCTGCCAACGGCCGGTAAGCAACTGGCAGCCTGCTGCCTGGTTTCACCACAAAGTAATCACCCGCCATGCTCGGCACCGCCAGACCTCCACTCCCACAACCCGTCCTGGTCGGGAGCAGGGAGGCAGCTTCGGATGCGACCGTCTCAGCCTACTCTGGGGCGGCCGCCATATCACTTACCCCTCCGCCGGGCAGCGTTACCTCCCCGCCGCTGGGCGCTGGCACCCCTCCTATGGGCGATGCGTGTTCTGCTGCTGCTGGTGGTGCGGCCTCCCCTTCTGCGAGCAATAGGATATTTGACAATATTAAAGAAAATATTATAAATTGAACTCATTCTCATAGATTAATGCTTCAGGAAGCTAATTTTTTCAATTTTTAAAAGAAAAGTGGATTATTTTTAATAAAAATTATACTTTTCTTACCTCTGGTCATGTGACAGAAAACGCTCTAGGATTGGTGGTCGCTTGAGTGACGTCACACGTCTGTAAACGCTGCGGCTAGGAATGGAGCGTTTCCTATTATCCAAGTTTTCAACTATTTTTATTGTTTGTTGCTGGTCATTTCTTGTTATTAATGAAATTTCATTTTGAATACAAAATCGAGAACATTATGTAAAAGCCTTCAGCGGAAAAATAACGAAAATAGACGCCTTATTTGTGGGGTTGGCTAAAGAAAAAAAACCTGACTTTTATTCTACTGAGCTTAAAAATGTAACAGATTCTATTTGAGGCTCATTTATATTTAAATTGAAAGTTAGAGATTGATTGTTTTGCGTTAGCAAACCATATGTCGAAAAATTTTGTACGCGAAATTTGTGCAGTCATGTTGAAAATAAAGAAAAGTTGAATGGGTGTCGGAAATATGCGCAAACAAATTAAGGTATTTCTTGTAGCTAATAAGCAGCTCTTTCAAATAAATATAGTAAGAGATCGGTATAATGTGGTGTAATGAACTAAAACTCAACATGAAATTGGCTCAGTAGTTTTTTTTTTTTTTTAATTAATAATAATCTCGTTCTGTTTTAATGATGGTATTGTATCACGGAAAAATCATGCGTAAACTTACCTTGAAGCTCGCCAAAAGCAATAGCAACATACAAATCACTACTAACACGCAGAAATACAGCGTAATCATCGACCAAACACAATGAATTAGCGCGGCCGACTGAAGCGCTTGTTCGGTGGATCACAGGAAGCCCATTGTTCAAACTATTTTTTCTATTGTTAGTCGTGAATTCATTGAAAATAAACCTTTGTTCCGAGTAGTTTGGTTTATCTACTTTGAATATAAATAACTATTTTGCCTGCGTAGACAATTGTCAAAACTGACTTTTGTCCCTCTAGATTTAGAAAATATCACACTGTGCGGCGTCCTCCCGGATGCGAGACCAGAGCGTTAACCGCTCACTCACCACGCTCGGAACAACTGGATGTTGTGGGCCATTTTTCTTAATTGCCGATTAAAGATTATGGATAAATAAAAAAAATTTTGTCAATAAAACTGAATTTGTTTGTTTATTCATTTACCTACCTCGTTTCACTTCATGTCACATGAAGAAAATGTGAAGTGTTCACTATTAACATAAAGAGAAGCAATTAAGAAGTAGTGTCAGGATAGCTGCGTGATTGAAGAGTGGTAATGGAATTCAGGTTCGAAGAACCTTGGTTGGGATAATATTTTTTGTGTGAATTCTTTTCGGTATTTGTTTGCTGTTTTTTGCTCTACCATGTTTTTATTCGAAGAATTCATAATAGTTGCTAAGCGTCATGCAAGAGTTTGAAACAAATTGCTACCACACATGAAAAGTTTTAATTTTTAAACTTACCAGAGAGAGAATATCATGCAAAAAATACAGGTGCACGGCCGTGAACAATGGAATTTATTTTAGAAGTGACATCACATGTTGAAATTTCATGCTAATCTTGCAACAGTTCTGGAGCGCTTTGTGTCCTTTTCGTTGGAATTTTTACGTGACGAGACAACTGTAGGTTACCTTCTTGACATAACTGCGTCTATTAGGCGATATTTACTTTTAATGTGCAAGTCATTTTAATTAAAAAAAAAAAAAAAAAAAACACACATTTTTTCGGTGTGCAAGTAACGTCCAATTTCCTTTTTGAAATCTTCTTTGGTTGTTTCAAATGGTTGTAATTCGCTTGTTATCCAAAAATTTGTGAAGCCTTCAGAAAAAAGAAAAGAAAAATTAAATTGATTTTCTGGTGGATTTTCGGGAAGAAATTATTATGCAATGCAACCAACAGCAACTAGTATCCAAAGAAAATGACAAAAGAAAACCAACTCAAAATATTCCGAAGCGAGAATCGAACCTCAGGACCAACCCTAATAATTCTCGCCTTAAACAACGTATTACATTTACTCTACGAAATTGCGGTGTAAATGAGATTCACAGAAAATCGTAAGTTGCAATATCAAATTGAAGTTGTTACATTTTTAAGCTCCACAGAATAAAAATCAGTGGTTGTTTCCATAGCTAGGCCCACAAATAAGGCGTCTACTTTAAATATTTTTCCTGCTGTAGGCTTTTCCAAATTGTTTTCAATTTTATATTCAAAACGAACCTTCATTAATAACAAGAAATAACCAGCAACAAACAATAAAAAATAGTTGAAAACTTGGGTGATAGGAAACGCTCCATTCCCAGCGGCAGCGTTTACAAACGGGTGACATCACGACTGCCGTTGCACGCGCCAGGCAGCAAATGAGCCTTTTGGCGTGCTTTTAAATTCTTTAAATTTTAACTTTGAATTTTTCGCAAAATAATGCACTTTTGTCAAAAAATCTCTTCACTCGGTGAATAAGGTGTACCAATAAACAATTTAAACCCATTTTCAAGAAGTAGTCAAATACCCTATTGAACTGCTCCTTGGAATGTTATGTCGCATCTGCTCGCCTGCGTTGGCACGGCTTCAAGAACATTTACGCTCGACGCGATAGCCGTTATTTTGTCGATATTGCGCGACGCGGGTGCCTCAGTGAGTAGTTTGTTCTTCTTTTCTGGAGTGGTTATTGGTGGCCTTATAGCCGAAACCGCTGTCCGTTTCACAAAGTTCGCCACCGATCTAATTATACTCGGTATTGTCACATCACGAGATTTTTCAGCGCTTACACCACTGGAAGCGTGCACCTCATTCCCGCACTCCTTACTCCCAATTATACAGTTCGTTATTAAATCGGCCACTTTGCGATTTCCTTTCGCACTTGAAAAATAAGTTGCGATCTCAGCATCAGTCATAGGCCTCAGTCGCTCGATGTTGTCGCGGTCAAGCGACAATGATCGCCTACTGAGAGACTTATTACTCGGTTTTAATTCCGAGAATTGCTGATCCGTCGACTGCTTGTCTTTGGTAGCCGAAACGATATCCGAGGCGGAGTCCCATAAACATTGCGTGGTCGTTAACAGTATCACATTGCCGCCGGCAAAACCGAGCATGTTGAGATACTCGTTTCGACGGGCGCAGCAGTGTGGCACTCAATTCCTACGAGAATGGTCCAACATACATCATTACAGAACGGAATACTGACTCGGGACTTTCCGATGCCCTGGGACATCCTTTCTATACACTCCACTGTAATGTGCTGAAACCTGCCTTGTGTGATTGGTTATTTCACGTTGACGTCGAAACTCCTTTATATACACTCCACTGTAATGTGCTGCCACCTGCCTTCTGTGATTGGTTATTTCACGTTGACGTCGAAACTAGGTGGGGGTCAAATTAATGTGACTGGACTGTGTATATAGGTTTTAGCTTTCTGCACTTCTTCTCCATATAAACTTTAACTACGCCAAATCTCACACTTCTGCGTGCGCGAAATATTCTTAAAAAGTGATACAAAGTTTTCGCTTAGCGTATTAATATATATATTGTAGAATCGGGGTTTGGTGGATTATTATTTTAATTAAATTTATGTAAAAAAATTATATTTATTTTTGGATAAATTAATTTTAGTTTCTCATATTATTAAATTTACATAATTTAAATAATTGAAGGAAAGGATGTGAAATGTTAGGGAACTAAATAAATCCCCGTAATATTGTGTAACAGCGAAGTGAATATAGCTGGCTTCTTAGCTGCGCGGCTGGCGAGGTAACACGAGTCGGTATGTGCCGTATCAGCGAGACACAAGACAGTACGCCTCGGACTCTCGAACATAACGCACGGATGTAACGCGTGTTTCGTGATTTACCACCAACAATATCGCATTTTACCCCATTTCGGCAACGGGAGTCTAAAATCAAGATAGCGGGGGTGCAGCTAACAAATTGCGTGGGACAAAAATTACGTTCTTGTGTTTGTGAAACTGTCTGTGTTTGATTTACGACAAATAAACCGGAACTATATTGTAACTTCTGTTTCCTTCCGTAAAACCTTTCTGATCCGTATCAGACTAACATCACTCAAGCCAAAGAACTCTACACAGCCTTCCATTTAAAATAGTTAATATCTTTGATAGACTATACTTGTTGTCGTAGCTATCGTCCGCGCAGTTTGGCCATACCGCGTCATCAACAATCGCATGGTGTAAGTCAGAAGGTCGTCATCCTGACAAGAAGAAACATCAAGAAGACGATACTATCAGGCAGGTTAGTGATCACACGTCCTATAGTCTATCAATCAATAACCACTCGATCACCCAAAACAGAACTGCGGGACTCAAACCCTGCACCACACGCATATAAACAGAGTTCTACTACAGAAATGATAACAATTTGGTGAAGGCTAATGATGCGTCATAACCGGACTATTTATTTTAAAACAAGTCTGTGGCATGCAGACATAGGTGTTATTTAAATTTAAATGTTATAAACAATAAAAACTCAATACAATTTGCCCTAAAGAAAAGCCATCAAATTCAAATACTATCAACGAATCTATCACACAAAGGTTGCATAAAAATTATACTGAGTTGAACTGATTAAAAAATAAATAAAAAAATAAAAAAATAAAAATAAAAAATAAAAAAAATTCACATAGTTGTTTTTGTAACAAAATAGGCATATAATATTTATGGATTCTACAAGAAAATTATGCTCGGTGCTAAATGCTCAGTTTTATGTTGTAAGGAAACATTGTTCCTTTCATTTTTGTTTGTATTATTTCAGTTTTACTGTTTCTATATATATATATATTTAGTTAAAGGTAAAAATATATTGTTTAAGTTTTTCATTGGGTTAGTTAATTTTTTGTTTAATTTATTTTCTTTTGTAAAAGAAAAAGATAATATTTAATATGCAAGAGCAAAGAGTAATGTGTGAAAAGAACTTCTTGGCGGACAGATGAAGAGGAACTCCGCAGTAGGAAAAAACATGACAATACAGCGGACAAATTGTGCTTGGAGATATTCTGTGAATATATTGTATGAACACAGAAAGAATATGTTAGTTGAGTGTAAAAATGTTGAACAATAAAGAACATTAATTCACAGTGTTCACTGAAGAGAGAGAGTTCATAATCATAATGTGGGAAGTTCCGCATGTGCCCCGAGATGCTGGAGGGTGGGGTGAGAGGTTTCCCACGAGTTTCCACACCGGGAGGAGATTGTTCTGTTCTTGACTCTGGTTCTGAGCACACTGTTCTGGGTCCTGGCTCTGGAAGCAGTCTTGGACAATGCTTCTGACTTCAGCCGAGGCTGAGAAATGCTATCTGCAAGCCAAGAGCGGTCGGTCTCCGAATGCGGCAATGTTTCTCCCGAGCCGCGAGCCATCTCCGGACCACGCCGCTGTCGCCGCACATCTTCAACAGTAATGCATTAACCGTCAAAGCCACATGCCGTGCACTCTATGAAAACTTTATAAAAGTACCGTACCGTAAGCGACTTTGAGAGAGGATATCAATGCTCGAACTTATTAATAAATACCTCCACTCAGCTAGTTGGCGAAAGTACAAAAGACATAATTTGATTCGAACGACATGTGTTCATGGTAATATAATACTTCACCTAACAGTTCTAATAGTATGTATTGTAAAATTTGTAAATGGTATCTACAAACCATTTTGGCACCCTACTTTATATCATATATTAAATTAAATGTGATGCTGTTATCACAAGTTTATTATAATGTATCCTAAATATTATTTGTCCATGAGTTTTTTATATTGATTCTTTGATGTGTTTCATAACGTAGAGATACATTGCTTGTTTGCTTTGATGAATGGCCGATTGTAGCTGTGGGCGTTTGCTTTGCTATCTTGAATGTTTTGATGGTAACTCTAACGTTAAATACGTCCAAGAATGTAATTGCCAGCGACAACCAATAAATGATCCATTGCGACAATTCACCCGCAATCCTGCTAAAATGAAAAATCTTGCAGAATAATAGTTTAGAGTACCCATACAATTCAGCTGTATCAATTATTAATCCATATGAATGTGATAATTAAGAATTTATATTATTGAAAAGTCAAATCATATCACTGTAGGAATGGCACCCTTACAACATATCCCTTACAACCCACGTCCTCAATTATTTGCTTCATATATTCTATTCTCTGACTTCCTCTACAGTTCTTACCTTCGATGGTTCCCTCCACTAACAAATTAACCAATCCAGCATGTGTCAAAATATTTCCTACCAGCCTGTCTCTTCATTCTGTATGCTTCTTTAACAAACTTCTTTCCGCGCCCATCATTTCCAAAACTCGTTTATTTTGTCCTTTGTCTGTCCACATAATTTTCAGAATTCTTCTGTAGCACCACATTTCAAATGCTTCAATTTTCTTTCTTTCTGGTATTCCTGATGTCCATGTTTCGGTACCATAAAGTGCTGTGCTCCACAAATAGAGTATTAAAAATTTCTTTCTAATGCCTAGATCAATATTTGAAACTAAAAGATTTCTCATTTTCATGAAGGCTCTTTTCGCTATTCTGCTTTTAACATCATTCCTGCTTCGGCCATCGGTTGTAATTATTCTTTCCCAAGTAACAGAATTCACTTACTTCTCCTGTTGCATCCGAGCCTATCTTTATATTTAATCTACTAGTATTGTTATCATTTCTACTACATTTCATCTTGTTTTGATTTATATTCAGCCCAAAATCTTCCTTCAATACTTTGTTCATGCCATTCAGTAATTTCTCAATATCCTCAGCCATTTCTGCTAACAAGACAATGTCATCAGCATATCGTAGCATACTCATTTTTTCTCTTTTGAACACTTATGCCACATGAAAATTTTTCTTTTGCTTTCATTATTGCTTCTTCTACATATAAGTTTAATATTAACGGGGAAAGACTACAACCTTTTCTCACACCTTTTTAATCTGATGCATGTCTTTCATGGTTCTCTACTTTTATTATAGCCACTTGATTCTTGCATAGTTTATAAAGTATTCTTCCATCTCGATACTTTAGAGCTGACTTCATTAAAATTTTGAACATCTTGCCCTACTTAACATTATCAATACCTTTATCTAAATCAACAAATGCCATATAAGTATCTTGTTTTCCTTGTTCCGCCCTTCAAGTATTAATCTCAAAGCCACTATTGCTTCCCTTGTACCTCGATCATTCCTTTTTACACTTTTTATTATTCCGTATATTATTTTGGTTAGTAATTTTGAAGTATGTGATGTTAGACTAATGGTGCGATAATTCTCACATTTGTCGGCTTTTGCTTTCTTCGGAAGTGTGAAGATGATATTTTTATTAAAATCAGTTGGAATTTCTCCTGACTTTTTCATAACTTTTTGATATCAGCTTGAATAATCTTTTGATTCCTTCTTCCCTAGTGATTTAAGAAGTTCTGCAGAGATCTCATCAATTCCAGCTGCCTTATTTGCTTTCAGGTCATTCAGAGCTCTATTATATTCTGCCCTCAAAATAGGATCTTCTAAGTCATTAGTGTCGACATCGCCTTCCTTTTCTATTACGCTATTGTTCAAGTCGTCCCCATCATACAGTTTCACAATGTATTCCTTCCATTGGTTAGCTCTATCGTCTGAGCTTAAAAGAGGTTTCCCATCGCCAGCTTTAATGTTCAAAACTCTTTTCTTCAATTCTCCAAAATTCTGTTTGATCTTCCTGTATGCAAATCGACTTTACCTACGACCATTTCCTTTTCTACTTCACAGTTTTCTTCTAGCCATTTTTCTTTTGCTCTTTTGCATTTCCTGTTTCTTTGAGTTCTAAATTCCCTGTATTAGTCTCCTCCCTCTTCATCCTGAGCATTTTTTTGATTTCTCCTATTATCCATCAGCTCCAAAACAACTTCTGTGTAAGGTTTTCTGGCAGCTTGTTCACTAAAGCCCAATGTTTCTTTACCAGCATTCATAATTTCCGTTTTTAATGCATTCCATTCGTCCTCAGTTCAGCTGCTTTCAGAGTTACTTCTCAGACCTTGTAGTGGGTGCCTTGGGGGCAAACTACGTTACAATTATCTGTCATACCTTTATGATGAATAATTGTGGATTTTTTAATTTTAATTTTTATGAAGGGGTGAAAATTTATTAATTTTGCAAGAATCTCGACGTTAATTGGAATTTAGGAAAAATTGTCACAGTATGACATTTATTTTCTTATCACTGGCGATTACAAGTCTGAGCGAATTTACCGTTAACATTAACACAAATTGGCAAAATCATAAAAGCAACGCTCAGAGTTACAATTAGCCGTCATGAGCAACAAACAATTGTATATTTACTTTTAAATATATCTCAGAATCAAAATGCAAGAAATAATGACAATTGGAAACAATGAAAAATACAAGTTATGACGACCTCAGACAAAGGTATCATAATACTGTGACTTTACAGTTAAAAAGGAAAATCATGGGCGCCAGAATGAACAATATATCATTCGAAAATAACTAGTTCTGGCAAATTCTGCCTCTAGCTCAGGGGTTTTTACAATTACAAAGTGAGAACATGGACCTATCCTCTCAAAGTCGTTTAAGGGTTCTGTTTCACGGATCACAATCAGATGGCTTGGTTGTAATAAGTTACCATTGTAGTGCTGCGTCTGATGTCTGCGGTGACTGGAGCGGATCCACGATATGTGAGATTATCTCACAAGTCGGCTGCAGGCATCTCTGGTCTGACAATGCGCATCATCGCATTACCGGCTGTGTTGCTGTGATAAGCTTGCTCCAGCAAGGCAAGCTGGCAGCCAGAAATCGTACAACGACAGTTGGCGAGAGAAGCCAACTTTCCAAGTCAACCTCAGACTAGACTCGCATAGCTTGGACTCGAAGATCGAAGTGAAGTTCGTCGCTCTTCTCTCCCACGAGGAAACTTCTCGCTCCGCCCATTTGTAGTCTCGAAGCTCACATATAACATAAATTCCCAGGATTTTAAGTTATACGCTCATTTGGATTGGATCTTCAGGTCGGCACCTAATGTCACGTTATATCCCCGATAGGTGATTTGCCTAGAGTATCTAACAGAGGTCGGACATATTCGGCTAAGTTCGCCGGGGTGAGAGCCCATTCGGGTGTCGGTCGGCAGGCTTTTCCCGCCAGGTGAGTGACCCATCCCCAGGGAGCAGAGTGTGTGGTCCGGCAAACCCCAAATCCGCGACGTCCTGTCGCCATGATTCGGGAAGACCAAGATTAGCTTCAAGCCTACATAGCTCAATAATTCTTTAATATTCGCTTTACCAAGATACACTGTATGTTCACCATTTCACTACAGTCCTCACTTGGAATCTGGCGTACTTTATAAAATTACAACAAAAATCTATTTAGGTGGTCGCCCAAGATTTATGTAAATTACTCTTATATTATTACATATATAATAAAAATGCACCTTGTAACGTAGCGACAGCGCGTCATGTTAGAATATGGCCGTCCGTTGGTGAAATTAAAATTATGGCAGAATAATTTATTTTTTTAACTACTTAATTCTATCTCCATTTTGACTCAACAAAAATTGAAGCATTTTTTACAACTAAATTAATTTTAAATGTGAATCCAAATAACCATCGGTATTCCTGCCTTGTAAGGTGAATTTATAACGGGAGCATATGTCCTTTTGGCTGTTTTACAATTCCTAACTGATAAAAGCACGTGAATTCAGGTAGCCTTCCCAAATACAAAGTTATATTAAACACAATACTAAAATATACATGAAAATAAATTATTTACATACATGTTTAAATAATAATCTTGAAAGAAACTTGTATCAAATCTTATCATTAAATTAATAAAATGAAATACATTAATAAAACAAAACATTGTCGGAACACCTTATGCAGAAAGTGGTTGAACCATACATTGTATTTACAATTTAGTGTGACGTTTTACTCATGTGCATAAAAATAATTCTGCTCAACAAACATCCATATAGATGCTAGAGTTGAGTGTAAAATATCTCATTAAATTGCGCGGTTTTAATCTCAAAACAACGGAATAGTTTAGTCGGATTCGCTGACGTGATTTGCGTCATGACCGACGGTTACTTCAACAAGCATTTCAGAGAGAAGATGTGTTCGTGTTCATGGTCAAATATCACCAACTGTAATCTTGGATTTGAATGACGTGGCATTTACTTATAATTCAACGTGGTGTGGAATGAACGATGTAAGTACATGTTTTCGTGTGTTACGTAAATTATGAACCTTACTGGTTGAATGTTAGGTGGTCTCCTAATTAGTCTTTCATTGGTCGACATCTCTAACTTTTAATATACCGTCTGTGAAGTGATTGCGAATTTCATGGTGAAAGGAAAACTGGTATTTGCTCATGGGTATATGTAATGGAATTTCTATAAAATTTACCATTCCCCTATGAGACATTTATACGATAATGCGGTTTGACGTTACCTTTCGTCATCGTCAACCAAAGTCGCTGTAGCATCTTTGGCATACAAGCGGACCCAAAATATAACCATTCCGCACATAAAATGAAAGGATGATGAATAGCGTAACTATCATCCCTCAGTAATATTACGATTCCTTCACAATGGGCTCGACATTATCTCGACATTCAAAGAATAAAATTTTCTCTTTATTTAGGAGTTATTATAACCCTCTTAACATGTCCGTCTACTCCACGTTTTAAGCCAGAAAATCCATCCCAGTTAGCGAATATTTTCCTTTTATACACTCATGCTCCTTTAGCTTGTATGAAAAAGGTTTAAGCTTTGTGCATAGAACGTTCCGATCTCAGGTTTTCCGTTTACCAATACAAAGCAATTTTGAGATTTTCACGCTAGCAGAATATTATGAATTTATCTAAAGAGAAAATATAAACCTTGCAATTATTATTTTAGTGAGTGCAGACAATTCTGAGCAAAACATGTGCTGTCCAACAATAGTTTTAATCTAATTTACGGAATACTATACAATTTACAGTAAGGGTACGCGAAATACCGCTAGAACGAGGCGTGAAACTTTTGTTTTCTTTCCATTCATTCTGGGTATCGCTACCTGCCAGAATTCTAGGAACCTGCCGGTTGAGTTCAGCTGCCTACCTGCTTAATGACCTCAGCTGTTCGAGGGTTTAGCGAACCGTTACTTTGTATGAAATGGCTTTAAGTTCCGGGCGTTATGAGGCCCGATCTCGGTTTGTCCGTCCGTCAACATAACAATTCTTCGAGATCACTCTGGCAACCGAATAAGGCCCGGAATATAGCAGAAAAAACTTCGATATCACCTTCCGCTGTGCGTCGGAAGGAGTTATTGTTCTCAGCAAAACCTGCTGGCCAACCTCGAACGTCTGCGTTTTGGATTGATCATGCTTGAGCTGCCGCCTAGTCGCCTTCTCCATCAGAAATTCGTACGCCCTATTTAGGTCATTTTCCAAGTTTTTGGGAGGTTGGTCCTTCGGGAAACGTACTACTTTCTCTGCCAACATAGCGGCCTGAGCTCCGAACTGCAAATCAATGGGGCGATATAACGTCGCGCAGTTCACAGTGTAGTTAAAATAGTTTTCTATTGTAGGAATATGCTTTACCCATGAAGCGTGATTGTCCCCAATTAGTGTTCGCATATATACACTCAGTTGACGCATAAATCTCTCGCTGTTGTTACCCTGAGGACATCGTATAGAAGAATAAATACTTTTATTCCCCTGTCTTCAAAAGCCTTCCTCCATTTGGGGCTGTAAAAGACGCTACCATGATCGACAACACGGCTTTCATTGGTCCGCAATGGGGTATGTATCGCTCGAACATTATTTTCAGCGATCCTCTCGTGCTGAGCTTTGCAACTGGATACAATTTAACATATTTTGTAAACGCATCTAGCACGAGGAACACATGTCGGAATCCATATCTTCCGGCCGGGATCGGGCCGAAGTGGTCGACACAAGTTAATTCGTTTGGCCCCTTCGGTACCATTGGCGCGTATGGTCCTGCCGTCCTCATGTTAGGGTGTTTTGCCTTCTGGCAAATTTCACACGTGCGCGTACATTTCGCGACGCTCTTCCGGAGTGCCTTGGCGAAATATTCCGCGCGGATCGTGTGGTACAACCGCTCTGTCCCCGGGTGTCCGCACTGAATGTGGTATGTACTCGCGATCGAGGAATTCAGCGACTCTGGAAGCCATATCTTCCAACGGCTGTTAGCGTCTCCCTTCGGAAGCAAACATTTCCTTCCATTGTACACAGCATTGCTATGTTGCGGATGTGTACATCGTCCGCGTATTCTCCTCGTCGCAAGTACGCACGAACCCGTTTTATGTCGGCCTGCCGCTCTTGAGCCGATATAAGTTTTTCCTTCAATTCCGCCGAGGTCGTGCCATCGGCAAGGGTTATGGCAGAGATTAGCACCTCGTTTGCCCGTAGGCGTCTTTGTTCCTCGGAAGGGTGGTCTCTAGCGTTGCGACTTAAATAATCCGCCATCACGTTTTCCGACCCTTTACAATACTCGATGTGTATATTAAATTGCTGTAGGAACATCGCCCAGCGAGCAATCCGGTTGTTCGTAAACGTGGCGCTTCTGAGAAAAGTGAGAGCTTGATGGTCAGTTCTTAAGTAGGTTTCACTACCCCATAGATACTGTTTGAATTTTTGTACTGCATAAAATATTCCAAGCATCTCAAGTTCGCAGATAAAATATCGTCCCTCTGCCGGCCTTAGTGTTCGACTTGCCGTTGCAACAATTTTCATGTTACCATCCTCCCCTTTCTGGTGAAGACAGGCGCCAATTCCAAGATAACTGGCGTCGGTGTACAAATAAAATGGTTGTTGAAAATCCACATGGGCCAGGCAAATTTGTTCCGCAAAGATTTGCTTAATCCTCAGGAATGCGGCCTGTTGTGGCTCCCGCCATTCCCATTTCCGTCCCCCTTTTAAGAGGCTATATAGGGGATGCAGGATTTGCGCAAAGTTTGGCACATTCCCTTTGTAATACGCGCACACTCCTAAGAAACTCCTGAGCTCCTTTAATTTGGTAGGCGGCGCCATTTCTTCGATTTCCCGTATCTTGTTCGGGGAAGGCGAAATCCCTTCGGGAGTAATTCTGAATCCCAAATATTCGACTTCGTGAGCGCATAAAGTGGCCTTGTCCGGCCGTAGAGTGAGCCCGCTCTTTGCCACTACTTTCAGTAACGTATCCAAATGCGTCAAGTGTTGTTGAAACGTTTCGGACGCGATGAGAAGGTCATCGACATACACCGAGCAGAACTCTTTAACCTCGGGCGGTAACACGTAATTCATGGCCCTAATAAAAGCGGAAGCGGCGTCCTTTATCCCGAATGGCAACCTTTTAAAACACATCTGCCTTCCTTGGAAGACAAACGCAGTATATGGCTGGCACTCTTCATCTAGTACCACCTGATTGAAACCGACGTCACGTCTAGAGTGGTCAGCCAGGGCTTCCCGTGGAACCGCGTCATGAGGTCCTGAATCCGTTTTCGTTCTCCCGTCCGCCTCTATCTTTGGTTAAGTAGTCGGGCGTCGAGACAAGGTCGAACCGACCCGTCCTTCTTAACAACAAAAGTGACCGGGTTGAGGTGCATGGAAGGACGTGGGGTAATGATCCCATTCCGCTCCATTTCCGCAACAGCTACCTGGGCTGCCTGCCGCAACTTGTGTGGGATACTATACGTGCGTCCCTTCAGCGGCGTATGTCCTTGACCCGGAACTTGTGCACATAATTGCGTATCTCCCCAGGACGGTACGAAAACGCCTGCAAGTTCTCTTCCAAGACTTTACACAGCTCACGCTTTTGTGCTACTGCCAAATTAATTTTTTCTTGGACCTTAGCGGTCAAATTCTCAAGAATGAGGCTTCGTTCGTCAGCTAAAGCGCTTATGGCTGCTCCTTCCCCGTGAATACGCTCGCTATTTTGTTCCGCGGGATCTTGCACTCTATCGGAAATCTTTATTTCCAGATTTTGCGAGTGAGCCTCGCTTTTCCAGTGCAATACCTCTGGCACCAAATGCTTGATGGTTCCTTCCCCCCAATCCAGAATTACCCGACGCTTTTCAAGTTGGTCGCAACCAATAATCACGTCTTGGGTCAATCCGGGGATAACCAGCATTGAAAGCGATAATTCGCTGTTGGCGATTTTCATCGGGATGAACACCTGCGAGCTGACGATCTTTTCTCTTTTCCCGAGGGCAGGCACCACCGTAACTTGAGTGGTCGGGATTACTTTCAACCGCGGATTTTTGCTCTTCAATTGTAACATAAATTTTTGTGAGATTGCGGAGACAGAAGATCCGGAGTCGACTAACACGTTAGCCTTTATTCCGTATGCTATGATCGATATTTGGGGACACTTGGTGCATCTGCTTATTTCGCCTTGGGAATCCATATTAGCGTCGTCTTCGCTATTTTCCGGCCCCTCACCACGCCAGTAGGCCAAATTGTTTATATTGATGCATTCCACCATTCTAGTGTCCCCCGGAAGGCCTCATTGCGGCGCATCGCCGTCGTTTCTTTTTTCTGGCCTTGGACTTTGGAATCCTCGTATTCTACGGCAACTGCATTAATTGTAGCCCGTTCCTTGCCAAAATTCTTGCCACTTCCGCGGTCATTCCCGTTCTTCCAAAATGAATTTCCCGGCTTTCCATTTGTATCGCCGTTATTACGACGTGGTTCACCATCGGCATCGGGCTGTCGCTTGTTATAAAAATTTCCTCTTTGGGAATTTTTATGCGAGCGTCCTTTCCCGTTAGTTTCGTGTGGCCTCATCTCTACTTGCGGTTCCAAGCTATCATTGTCGGTTTCCCGCCGCTCAAAGTTACATGCTTGCCGCCCTATCCGATCTAAATTCCTTAACGTGTCCAGCAACTCTGGCACAGTACGTATAAGAACTGGATTTATTAGGGATTGGACTTGTGAACCGAAATGTGCCGTGGCCATTTCCACAAACTCCCCGTCCGACATCCGAACATCGAACTGCCTAGTGAGGACTAGCAATTTATTCACATATCTCTCCATAGATGAATTTTGCTTCGGACATATCTGCCCTGATACAATTTTATTCTCGCTTGGTTTTGGATCTTGCTAGACCAGAATGTTTCAAGAAACACTTTCCGAAACTCGTCGTATGACATTTCCGGTTCGCAAGTGATTTGAAACCAAAGACGGTCGGCTTCTGATAATGACTGCTCAACCAGGATCAGCTTCATCGCTTCGGGAACCCCTTTTATATGAAAGTACCTCTCCATTTCAGCGAGGTATGCTTTCGGATTAATGTCTTTACGGGATCCGAAATATGGGAGCTTTAATTCAATATGGGCAGCTGCGTAATACATGCCACTACCTGAATTTGAACATTGCCGGCATTAGAACTACTTAGTTCTTTCATTCTAGTTTCTAGCCGTAAGAGCTTAGAACTAGTGGCTTCCGACAGTTCGTCCTGTGACAATTTTAACTCGTTTTGTGCCGTCTTAACGAGTTCGACCGAACTTGCTACGGCAGTCACCTCCGAGTCAAGTTTTCGGATGTTTTGTTCAGTAAGGTCTTTGACCTTGTGAACAAATTCCGAAATTTGTCCTAGGTTTTGGCCGTTCTCGTTTCGCATCTGTTCAATGGACAGGTCGGTGGCGTCAAGTCTTTTGGATAATTGTTTGTTGGCCGTTTGCAAAGAAGCACAGGTAGATCTTACTTCTTCCGTACCCTTTTCCAGCTTAGAAACATTTTTAGCTATCTCAGACTTGAATTCAGATATTTCTTTTGTGACCTCAGAACGTAAGGTGGATAATTTTTCGTCCAAGTTTGTTAATATCGCAGCTTGCGAATCAAATCGTGTATCAAAACTCTGCTTAAGCAAATCCGAATTTCTCTTATTTTCCTCCTTTTGTGAATCAAATCGTGCATCAAAACGTCTTGTTTAATTCCAGAAATTGCTGGCTATTTTCTGGCTCGATTGCTCTATTGCAGCCATCAACATGTTTAGCATTTGTGATGATAGGGGTGGTGATTCTACAGGAATTTGTGTCATTTGTTGTGTCTGTTCTGAATGTGTGAGCGTATTCTGTGTCACCTCACCAACAGGTGACGGAAAATTTTCCATATTTTCTTCCTGTGGCGACAAAGTAGACTGCGAACTATATGAGTGGGTCGGAACTTCAGAACCTACGTTCCCCTCCCCTGCAGCCAATAATCCGCTTTGTTCCG